>JAVQJD010044451.1:0-11639 GCA_036023655.1 Nannoperca australis
ACAGAGACAGAGAGAGGGAGAGAGAGAGAGAGAGAGAGAGCGAGAGAGAGAGAGAGAGACAGAGAGAGAGACAGAGAGAGAGACAGAGAGAGAGAGAGAGAGACAGAGAGAGAGACAGAGAGAGAGAGAGAGACAGAGTGAGTGAGAGAGAGAGAGAGAGAGAGCGAGAGGGAGAGAGAGAGAGAGAGAGAGAGAGAGAGAGAGAGAGAGAGAGACTGGTTCTACTCATACATCAATTTTTCATGTGTGGCCTTCAGCTGGGCACCTCATTCTGTTTGGGTGTCGGTCTCACAGTCTGGTTCTTTCCTTTGGTAGTGGTACTAAACTGGAAGGACTTTTTTTGAAATTGTTGAAGCATTTTAATGTTTTGGGCTGAAAGAGAGAATGTAAGGATGCAACTAATGATTATTTTCATTATCAATAGATAAGTAAATTGTTTTCTCAATCAGTTGTTTAATTGCTGGTCTACAAACACATACATACAACTACATACACATGGTTTAAAATGTCTTGTTTTGTCCAAACAACAGTCCAAAACTCCAATATGTTCCATTTCAAATGATAGAAAACAGAGAAAAACAGAAAAACCCTCATTTTTAAGAAGCTGGAACCTGGTGAATGTAAAATATTCCGTTTGAAAAGTGAAATGATTAATAGTTTATCAAAACTGGTGCTGATTACGTTTCTGTTGACTGATAGTCAACAAATTGCTCTGTGTAAAAGACAAGCAGTATACACTCTATTATCTGATCTGTTGTTACACATAGCCAATCCTTTAAATACAAATAGAGCCAAAATAGAGTATACATTTACATGGAGTCTGGTCTTATTTAATGTTCTTTTTAAAAACCATATCATGGTCAGTTGCATCAGTGACGGTCTTTGAAAAACATAGTTAGACTGGGACAATGTAATAAACAAGAATGGCTCCTCATCACATTCTCTATCTGTTTCTAGATGGTTTACAGGGTGGGGCTGGCTGAAGAGTGAGGCTTGTGGCCGCAACTGATGATAATATTCATAATCATTGCATCTGTCAAAGTAAAAAATGTGGTAAAAAATGTGGAAAATGGGCACAAGTTCCTAGACCCAAAGTTTATGTCTTCAAATAGTTTGTTTTGTCTGCCTAACAGTCCAAAGATATTCAATTTGTAATGATATAAAACAGACTCAAGCAATAAAGCTGGGACCAGTGAATGTTTGGCCTTTGTGTTTGATAAATCATCCAGTAGTTGATTATCAAAAATGTATATGATTCATTTTCTGTCAACTAATCTAGTTATCTAATCTAATAGTGTGGATGGATGCACCTGTTACAGTATATGTGTCTGCAAATGTGTGGCCCAATCATCAGACCTGCCCAAACAGATACATTCATCCGGAGGCCAGATAAATCCAGTGCTTCCAGCGAGTGTCAGCAGGAGTTACAGCTACTCACAGTGAAAAACATGGCGGCCACAGCCTGGAAAGGAGGGGGGGGCACCAGACTGTCAGACAGACAAGTACAGACAAAGACAGACTGTAGGTTTGAATTCAGAGATGGCACGATAACTGCCATCAAACAGACAGCTCGGGAGACGCATTTGGACACACAGCTGGCGTGGGTTTATTCCACGCCTTGCTGTTGTGGTCCTCGCAATTGCAGCTCTTGTGAAGTGAACCGCCGTTCGCTTATGCAATGTTGTGTTTTGCTGCATTTATCATGCGGTGCAAAGCAACACAATATCCCTCAGTATGCTCAGCTAGCAAGGGCACTTCCTGCTATTCAAAGGCACACAGCGTTGAGCAGCAATAATGAGCCCATCCACATCAAGAGGCACAATGAAAGCCCAGTTTCCCGACTACAAAAACTACAGGATGCCGCTGCAGAAGGGGGGCTGATAAGTCCTGCATGGCATCAAAAATTTTAATGGGCCACCACCATGTTATTTCATATTTCTCACAGACAAATGCACATTCTAGCAGGCTGTTTTGTTTTGGGAGGATTTGGGGTCTACACATGTGTCAGTGTGTACTATACTAGGAAGAGAAAAGATGGATGAATAATGAAAACAAATAGTGTTGGAATGGATTAAAAAAGGATATTATAGTTTTATAAAAGTAATTGAAATCAAAACTGGAGAGTGAGGACTAGGGAAGGCAAATGTTTAGCACCTGTGATAATGAGAATAAATGGATCATGAATGGGAGGAATGATAAAAGAGAGAGACTTGACAAAAAAGGAAGATGAGGGGGTGTAAGAAAATAACCACTCCAGAAGGAATGAAAAGAAAGGAGGAACAGTGGGAAGGATGTAAAAAGAAGCTGTGTTGAAAATGTTTGAGCATATAGATTGATGAAAAGAGATGAAGGAGGAGGAACAGAAGCAGCAGCGGTGAATGGAGAAGACAAAGATGAAGAGGGAAATGACTCTAAGGTGGGTGAACCTGAAAGGAGTATGGTGGACACGTTTGGTTATGAGATGATGTGGATAAATAGAGACAGAAGGACTTGAAAAAAGGAGGAGGATGTGAGGAAGAGGGGATGGAGTGGTGAAGACTCATTAGCCTACGCAGGGCTGGTACATTGAGCCTTTCCCTGCTCAACTGTTTCATCTCCCTCTCTTCTCCCTCTCCTCTCTCTCCTTTTGTTCTCCAGAAATATCTGAGTGGGTGGGAGAGAGAGTACCAGAGTGTGCGAGAAAGAAGGATAAAGTTACAATAAGTGAAGTGATGACAGGGTGAGGGGGAGAGAGTGACAGAGGAAGTAGATTAGATAGACTAGTGAGCAGGCCTGGAACCTTTGCAATTAAGGTTATTTATTTATTTAAATAGACACAAACAGACAGTATTATTACCTGGTTAATTAATACATCCAAAGATCAGTGATAAATGCTTAGATTTAAAGCTACTTGGCAATTACAGCAATACAATCAGATCATCACAGTGTCCAGCATCATTCACCTTCATCATTAGGTGTTTTCGGACCAAAGAGTTCTGGGGACTCCCAAGAGGAACTGCCCACTGCGGAGCTCCACCCAGAACTACATGTCTTTGCATTGGCACCAACAATAGGAACGCTTAAGTGACGTAAGCCGGTCGACGGTTGGTAAAGAAACGTCACTCACAAGATTTTTATATTTTGTTTGACGAGTTAAAATCGCGTTGTGTTGTGTTTATATACATACGCATATACATTCAATGAAGCCTGGACTTCACTGTTGGTCCATTTGTCCTTGTTTTGGTCCATTTTTTAAGGCTAGCTGTTACACTGGTTTTGATGTGGTTGCCAGGGCAGCATTGGCTTATGAGTTTGACCAATCAACAGTTTTTGCAGTGCGGACACAATAAAAAGAGTAGGGGGTCCTCCAAATGTTAGAATTAGAACTATAAAAAGGTCCTCTGCTCTAAAAATGCCTATTGACTCTAGCTAACATGTGTTCATATGATACTATTTCTAACACAGATTCTATGCATACTTTAATGTCTGAGAGATATACTTTTCCACAACCTGAGGGACATAATAAAGGGCAGTAACTAAATACACACAGTGTGAATGTAAGGATATTTCTGCAGGGTCTCCAGCAGCGTTTTTCAGTGGAGGCACCCCACCTCACCTGAAATAAAGAGCACCTCTGCTAGCGTCAGAAGAAATAATTACATTTTAGGAACTATAATAATAGGCTCATTAAGCTTCAGGGGAAAATGGGCAGTGCGCACAGTACCAAAGCACACAGTAAGGGACATGTTTTACACAATTGAGGCAATTGTTTAAACCATCAGCAGTTAAGGCAAACGATAACACTGTCAGCCAAAAGGTCCTGTGTTCACCGCCACAGTAGTGCTGAAATGATTAGTCAATGTATCGATTAGTCAAAAACTAAATGGCAACTGTTTTGATATTTGATTAATGCTTATAAGACATTTTTAAGCTAAATTACCTACCAGGCGGTTTTTCTTTGCCTTCTGTGACTTTAGATTGAATATATTTGGGTTTTAGATTGCTGGTTGGACAAAACAAGACATTTTAAGAAGTCACATTGGGCTAGTAGTAAATAGTAAATTGTAATGGGCACTTGTCACTATATAGAGATTCACTGAGAAAATAATTGGCAGATTAATCATTAAACTAATCTTTAGTTGCAGCCCTACGTTCCTGTTCCTGTCTGTAATGAGAAGTTATTAAACAGCATTTAGGCTCATTTTCAGTTTTACCTTTGAATAAAGTTGTTTAGATAAGTTGGATAAAACTTTGATTGTCCCTTATTTTTAGCAATGTTCCCAGATCTCAGCAATCAACTCAACGAGGACAGCGTTATAGTAACAGATAGAAATGATGGCTACACCTAAAAAACTAAGATCCAAGTTGTAATAAACCAAATGATGATGGAAAATATCTGATTAAAGGCATAAGAAAGCAAAACTAAGAATGTGACAAAGCATTTGGGAACACAAAATACTGACATGCCGACTATTTAATTAGTGTGAAAAGAGAATACCTTGCTTCATTTTAAATCTAAACACAAGTAGCCATATAAAATAAATCCAGTCTAAAGTTGTCAACATTCTGATTTAAATCTGGTCTGATTAAGAATAACTGAACAAGATGAAGATTCTGACCAGGCATTCAGTGCCAACGTTCAGGATTTGACAGTTTTCTGTACTCTGTGCTCCAGATATCCAGCTTCAGAGAGAGGTGAGAGATGGAGAGGTGAAAACAGAGAGAGGTGACATAATTGTTTGGAAACCAATCAGCATCAACAAGCTGAGATACCTGGTGTTATTAATAAACTTGAAGACATAAGGAACGACAGATATTACATGAAGAACACAGTGAATCATTATTAGGAGACACTTGATCTTTCATTTCTGTCTCTCACGCAATTTTCTTTCTGATGGCCATCTGTCAGACACCATGGCCTCTCACTAGCTCTCTTATTTATTTTCAGTATCTATTCACAGTAACACACACACACACACACAGTGTCCATGCTTTAGGTGTGGCACGATGCCGCCAAGACAGTGATTGCTGTGAGAGCCCACTACCTGGGTCAAGGTGACACCAAGCACAGCAGCCACAACAGAGCAAACAAACCAGTCGGAGAGAGGGTTTGACACATGCTCCTGACAGCAGTCAAAAAAAGAGACACACTCAACTGACATCACATAGTTGAACCCTTCACCTTTAAAAATACACATTCAGACGCCTAGCCGGAGCCTTTCTGAAGAGCTGCTCAGACTTGCACAGTGAAACAATTAAAGGCTGAACCTGGATGAATAGTGATGCTTTCCGAAGCCAGTTTCCACCACTCCCCACAATCACACCAGAATTCACAGATTCCCACATCTACATCCATGCGATCCATCCATCCATCCTCCCGCCCCGAATCATCCAGCTCACCTTTGTCAGTTGAGTGCCTCGCCTGCCCAAGCAATAAAAATCCTGCACCATAGTAAGGGAGATCCTAAACAAAAGGAGGAGATTGTAGGGCCACGGAGAAGAAAAAACTACGCGGGAAGAAAAGGCAGAGAAAAGAGGACCAAAGATAGAGGGAGGGGATAGAAGGGAAAGAGGAAGAGAGAGAGCAAGAGAGGGGTAAAGAATGGCCCAGACAGGCAGAGAGCTCTTCACAATGTGAACAGCGAGGGAGGGCGAGCGCCAGGTGTCAGTACGCATACACTCACTGAGCCGCGCATGCACACACACACACACACACACACACAGGCAGACAGGCAACTCTCTCTCACTCTCATTCTCATTCTCTCCTCCTCCTCCTCCTCCTCTCGCTCTCTGGCAGCAATAACCCTCCCCCCTCCTCCTTCTCTCTCTCTTCTTTCAGCCAGGGCAAAATTCCTTAACTCTTTAAAAGCCAGTGATCTTGCAGAACGATCGCTCCTTCTTCTCCCACTCGTACTAGTGCTGAATGATTAGTTGGTTTTATACCAAAATTGCAACTTGAAAAATGGCAATTTCCAAATCCCCAAAGCGACCATGGTGAACCTACATCTACCAATTATTTGTTCGGTCACTTATGGGAAGCAGAGACATGTTAGCAAACCATTAGCATTCATTTAGAGTCATATTTCTGGCCACCTAGTGAATCTTCTTTTAGTTCTTTTTTCATTTCCACCAATACTAAGAGAAATATCTGGCTGTTAAGCTATTAAACGCTCCACTTTGTTCAGCCAGTTGCTAAATGCCGTTTTGCTGGACAGGTACCTTACAATGGGCTTATTTTTTATTGCTGTAATTGATGAGAGTGGTGAGAGTGAATCAAAACAGTAAAGCTACATGCCATAAAACTAAAACAATGAGCTGACTAGTGATGAAAAGCTACAGGGACCAGAGACGAACTGCAGAGTCGGGTGATAATCCTCTGTGGGTACTACTAAAAGCAACCCCTTTCATATTACACTTAATCAGTCGATAAATTGTTAACATAAAAATATGAATTAGAGCAGCTTTGATTATAATTTACACATTAAATGTGTCTTACTGAGCTGTAGGAGGTGAGCGTTGTTGTCAGTAACTATTGATTTTGCCAGTTATAGTGACAACTGTAGCAGCACATTTACTCAGCTGTACCTCATTTCGTAAATTCTGAGGGCAAAAGAAAGAACGTAGCTGTTCTGTTGTGAATGTGCTCCCTGAATGCCATAGGCCTTTTTCACAGAACAAATTCGGACATATCATATCACAAAAATAACAGGTGTTGCTAATAACATTAACGATCGCTATTCAAGTGTCAGCCATCATTCATTCTGAATCACTACTATTCAACCTGTACATGCTCCCTCTTGGTCAAATCATACATGACAATAACGTTGCTTATCACAGCTACACAGACAACACTCAGATTTACTTAGCTCTTTCACCAAATGACTATGGTCCCTTTAGACTCCCTCTGTCAGTGCTTAGAACAAGTAAACATCTGGATGCAATTGAATTTCCTTTAATTAAATCAAGACAAAACAGAAATCATTGTATTTGGCAAGAAGGAGGAAAGAATGAAAGTTATTGCTCAGCTTGATTCCATGGCAATAAAGACGAAAACCCAAGTTAGAAAGCTTGGTGTTTTAATACACTCAGAGTTGGGCTTTAGCAGCCACATCAAGACAATAACTAAATCTGCATTTTATCATCTCAAACAAATAGCAAGGCTTAGAGGTCTCATGCATGCCTTCATTTCCAGCAGACTGGACTTTTGTAATGGCCTCTTGTCAGAGTTCTAACGAGAACCAGGAGAACCGAGCGCATTACTCCAGTTCTTAAATGAGTACACTGGCTTCCTGTTTCCTTTAGAATAGATTTTAAAGTGCTGCTGCTAGTTAACAAATCGCTCAATAATCTTGGGCCAGAATACATATCTGATCTCCTTGAAGAATATAAACCCAGTAGGGCACTTAGATCTTTAGGAGGCAGTCGGCTGGTTGGACCTTCAGTCAGAACCAAACTGGGTGATGTTACTTTTAGCTATTATGCTGCACACAGATGGAAACAACTTCTTCTAGATCCTAGATGTGCACTGACTTTAGCCAATTTCAAAACAAAAATAAAAAATTTGGCTGTTCTCCTGTGCATTTGTATAACTGGTTTCTCAAGTGCACTTTTATTTCCTTAGTTGCATTGGAAACTTACATCTTTTTACTGCACTGTAACTGTATTTTATGTCATTTTATTTCATTTCCATTTCATTTATCTATCTCATTTTAAAATCTCTTGCCTTGACTCTCTTGCCTTACATCAATTTCAGACAGCTAGCTAGCAGTTTGCTCGGTAGTTATTGAGGATAAACAATTGTAATCTAGTGGACAGAGTTGTCAAAATCTCCCAGATTACTTTTAAGCAAATTATTTAGTTTTAAGGTAATCAGCTTTAAAAAATCTGAAATAGGACTTCCTGGATTCAGGGCTAAGTAAACAGTTTGCCATTATTACCAAAACAGCTAATTTTGTAGCTGTTCTCAATTGCTATTAAATGGTCATGATTATAATTGAATATTATTGAATAGTGTCAAGTATACTTCTAATGTAAAATTGAAATAAATGTGGAATAAATTATTTGAAACTTGCTAGGTTTACGAAGAGGTTGATTGTTCATTGACTGACTGGTTGCAACATTATTTTATCTGATTCTATCTCAAACAAGATACAATTGTAGTTATGTTTGGCACAAACATATCTATTGTCAGGCTGTATTGACCATAAATACAGGCTGAAATGTATATTGCAATATTGATCAGAAAAATTGTAATGAGATATTTTTTTTAAATCCTTCAGCCCGTGGACGTGTCCCTTACTTGTAGTCCATATTCATTACATCAGGTCTCAAATTGGGTCTTCCCTTTATTCTATTTTAGTCACACACAAAGGAAAGACTGCTTAAAGATGACATGCCCTATATGAATATGGACTACTTCAATACATGCAACAACTTTAGAGCTCCAAAATCATGTTTTGTGTGTTAAGGTGCAGAGAGGGGGCTTCTGGGTAATGGTAGCTCATGGAAGTTTGCAGAGATGCTTACATACACACCTCCAAAATCTAAATTAAACTGTGTATCTGCTGCCCTGTGCATCAAACAGGGGAAGATGTCCCTGAAGATTGGAAAAGGTTTATCTGAATGGTACTGTACATACTCAACTACAGTACTACTACTATAGCATCACCAATACACCTCTAAAATAGGATCCTAAATTCATTCTACCGTGTAATGAAGTTATGTTATTGGTTCCATTTGTTCCTCTGTTAGTTAGCAAGACATTTCTCAAGCCTCTTAATAGATTTGAATGAAATCTAGTGGAAAACAGTAGTTTTAGGAGCATTCTTGATTATTAAAAGGACATATTTGGAGGACAGCACTACTTCAGCAGAGGTATGGCATTCTGAGTGCTTTCAAGCTTTTATTTACTTTACAATTACATTTTTTATTAACTTTCAGGGTCTGTACTGGTTTTCTCAGTTATATATACAATACAAAACTGCCCTGGAGTGCACATGGTAACATTACATAAAAGCATGTAGGCAAACACCTAATTATTATTATTATTATTATTATTATTAAGGCATTAGGTACCACACTTTGCTCCATTAACTGATGTAAAGCTGAAACAACAATTTATAAATTAGCCAATTCTTAAAGCAAAAATGAAGATGTTTTCTCTATCTTCTATGATAGAATATTCCTTGGGTTTTGGATAAGACAAAACATTTGAAGACGTTGCGATGGAAATTGCAAGGGGATATTTTTATGTCGTCCTTTTATTTCACTTAATCAAAAAATATATATATATAATTAATTTATAATGAAAATAGTTGTTAGTTGCGGCCCTAAACTGATCAGTCAAAAATAAACAAATATGATTTAGTTTACACAACAATTTACAGAAACAAGTCAAGCTATCACTCAAAACGCAGCAAATAAATGCATGAATGGCCTCGCCAGTATTCACATGTTCAAGGCCTATCCCTTTTATGACCAGAAAAACACTGCCAACACTATCCCGGCTCAGTTGCCACCTAAGAAAGGACGCCATATGTAGGTCACAGTAACACCAACTGTTAAATATCAGTCACCCTTTAATCAAGCTGTCAGTGGTTAAAGAGCAGACACAGATCCAGAATAAAACATCAGATGGAAGGTTACAACAAACACACTCACATTACAATCAGTCTCATGTTTGTACAATTTCCTCCCCAGCGCCAGTGTCAAAGACCACAAGGAGACGTACTGTAAGGACATGAAAAAGAGGAAGAGGCCATAGAGGGACAGCAAGAAAGTGAGTAGAACAAGACACATCTGAGACGCAGTGAGATTTCTCACTATTGACGTTGTGATCAGAGAGTGGAGGAGAGGTTAGACCAACGCTTCTTTACCCACGCATCATGCTGCCTACTCCTTACTCCTAGAAGTGAAATACACGGTTCCCATTTACAAAAGAGCTGCAGGGGAGAGACGCAGTCACTGACTTTTGTGCTGGTCTCAATTTAAATGTCACTGTACGTCCACAAGTGAAATTTCTCGGAACATTGCGAGAACAGCCGTCAAACCGCCAGCAATGTCAGTGTCTGTCAGTGGGATATTCAAGACCCTGCTGTGGGCAGGGCTGATGGAACAAGTCTTACTGCACTGATTATTCAGGCCTGAAATACAGATTTATGACAGCAATCAAACCAGAACTGCTGAACAGAGAGTGGTAGCTAAAGACATGATTCATGCCATCTTTCACACATCATACTAAAAAAACAAGTATAATAGGATGTGCTTCACTGTGAGTATTGCGACGATGGTGAAACAAAGGGAACAATGTGCAGCTGAGTACCATTGGCAGCAGTGAGTACTAGCTTTTACAGCAAAGATTGCACTTGACAGTATTGTGTTTTTTATTATTACCCTAAATAATCAGGCCTTTTTTTTGACTTGTCATAGCAGGAGAAGCACAGGTGTTACTAATTACAGTAACGCTGGCTGGCGTCCCAGTAAGCCACGACAGTGAGTCAGCATGCACAACACCAGGACCCTGAAACTGAAGAAGCTAAATGGAATTCAGCCATCCTTCATTTTATTATTCACGCCTGTGCTTCTCCTTCTGTGACATGTCAAAATGTCTTCTGTGAACAAAAAGCTTTCTGAGCGGAGACACCTAACAACCGCAGGTGCTTCCAAACGGAGCAGGAGGGCATGTTTTGATGGAATGTTTTGATGAAAATGATGTGATTCACTTGCTATAGCCTTCTCAACTAGACTGACCACCTATGGGAGATATTAGAGCAATGTGTTGCACCACCACTTTTTGGGGTAGGATGGTGTTGATGTTCATCCCTTCAGTTGAGTTCCCCCGGACTCAAGCTGTTCTGGAGGTTTGCGGTGTCCCAGCACCGTACTCATCACACATCACCCATCTTGTCTATAGAGGGTTTGGCTTTAGAAGTGTGAAGAGTTCAAAGCGGAGAAATATTCTTATTATCTAGGGCTGCAACTAATTCATGTTTTCCTTACTTATTAATATATTTTTTTTTTTAATCAACTGATTAATCATTTTGTCTATAAAATGTAAAATCACAAGTTGCCAGACCCCAAGGTGACGCCTTAATTATGTCATCTTGTCCAACCAACAGCTCGAAACCCCAGATATGCAATTTAAAATGATAAAACAGAGAAAAGAAACAAATCCTGACTTGAGAGCCTTAAACAACAACTTTGTATTGATAAATAACCTAAATAATTAGTTAATTGTCAACATTTTTGACGATTGGCGATTATTTTTCTGTTCAACTCTTCAACTCTTGGCTCCTCGGTAGTTAAATCCTTGTGTTATTTGTCAAACTATTCTAAATTGTTTCTCTTGTGCTTCAGGTCAAATATCCACCCTCCTGCCTGCCACAGCTCTGCTCAATCTGCTTTCCCACAACCCATCCTCAGCCACATGCCTCCATCCCTGAACCCTGGAACCCTCCACCACCTCCAGCCTTGTCCTCCCTACCTCGCCGTCAACCAATTCTCCATTAAAACCTTCCCGTCCCACTGTCCCACACCACAGAGAGTGGATATACACTACCGTTCAAAAGTTTGGGGTCACCCAAACAATTTTGTGTTTTCCATGAAAAGTCACACTTATTCACCACCATACGTTGTGAAATGAATAGAAAATAGAGTCAAGA
>JAVQJD010044474.1:0-20777 GCA_036023655.1 Nannoperca australis
CTATAGGTAAGTACATCGCTGCCAGTGGCAAAATTGAAAAGAGCATTAAATCTAGAAACAGATTATGTCCGTTCATTATCAATCACAGTACGATCAAGCTAGACAACAATTCTCATATATATATCACACGATATGCTGAACTTTATGGAGCCAATGTGTCACATTTGTTGTATTCCCATATGTTGTTTGTTCAGATAGCACTCTTTCTTTCTTGTCCAAACAGACTAATCTCTTTCCAGGAGTTTCTGGCCTTTGAATCAGTTCTATGTGCCCCGGATGCCCTGTTCATAGTTGCCTTTCAGTTGTTTGACAAGACTGGCACAGGGAACATCTCATTTGGTATGTACATGGTGGTTAATGTCAGCACGCTGGTGTGGGGGTGTACTTTACAGGAGACTCGGCATCAAGTTATGTACATACAGTGTAGTTTAGACACCATGATATTAGAATAGCTCTATTAGACTGAAGATGTTGACTTTATGTGGGTAATTAAAGGTATAGAAGGTGTTTTTGTTGTTGTAGTTTTAATGGATACAAAATAGAAATTAATGATGATGAAAGTGCCAAAAACTACTGAGTGAACGTTTCGTGGATGGCAAGTTCTACTCTTACTAAAAGCATGTGTAGTCACTAAATGTAGCAGTAGCCATGTCTTCTTTATGTACTACATATGCTAGCAGCTTGTATTCTTAAAGTCTCATCTCAGGGCAGGGCAGCATGCGAGCTGTGTGGAACATCACATAATAACCAGCTCCATCTGACATGAAGAGAAATGAATCCAGCATGTGATAAACCAAGAAATGCAGAGTCTTACAAAGGAGCTGCTGCTATGCCGTGTCTGTGCAATGAGCCTCTATAAAGGCAAGTGGAATTGAGGGCAGTGCTTATATAGAACATTTCCTGGATGGACTCCCATCAAAATGTAAAAGGAGTGGGACTGTCAAACACTATTCAGCCCCGCAGTCCAAATGGTCTCTTTCCTCTTCTTTACCGAGCTTCTCCACAAATGGCATGAGGACGTGAGATGGATGTTACAATTGCATCTTGCATGTTCCTCCGTCTGTCTCTTGTTATTGCTCACTCGTGTCTCACTCTTCCAGAGAATGTACGCGACATCTTCAGCCAGACCACGGTTCATCACCACATTCCCTTCAACTGGGACTGTGAGTTCATCAGGCTACACTTCGGCCATGAAAGAAACAAGAACCTCAGCTACGCAGAATTCACCCAGTTTCTGCAGGTATATGTTTTATCTGTACCTTCACCGTTTCATTTTAGAACCGATGAGCTGCACAGTAAACTCATGCAAAGTGTCACAGACAGGCACTTTAATATTTACAGTAAAAGGGAGTAGTTTTACATTTTGGGAAATAAGTTTATTTACTTGGCGAGAGTTAGATGAGAAGATTGATACCATTCTCAGCACAAGAGTGGTATATCGATCTTCTCATTTAACCCGTGGCAAGAAAGCGAATAACAGTATTCACCAAAATGCAGGACTATTGCTTTAATGCAGCGCTCTACAACTTGTATTAGAAAAAAACCTGGAACTGAAACAAGAACTGAAATGATAACAGATCCCAAATGGGAACAGAACATTATGAACCCACTGGCTGTAGCACTTCCTCTTCTCCTTCCTTCCTGCTTGTTTTATAGCGATTGGAAAACAACGAAGTGGCATGTTACTGCCACCCAATGGCACGGAGTGTTTCTTTCCCTTTCCGTCTCACCCGACCAAGTGAGATAAAGTAGATCATAGTGGCCAAACCACTTACTGAATGAAGGTGAGGATGGGTGCATTTCCTTTGTTTTTATTGCTAGAAACATTGGAAACATTTCATTTGAATGAGAAAGACTATGACTATTTGTGCCTTTAAATGTAGCATAGTGTTGCTTTAAATATTTGTCTCGTCATGATAGTGCAGTAAATTTACTGACCTCAGCGGCTCATAACAAGAGCCACAGATAAACTGTTCGGTATGTAAATGCAGCACGATATGCTACAAAACATATTGACAGCACAGCCCCCCCCCCAACATCTTAGAAAGTTTACATCAGCAAACGTGACACCATTCATAATAATCACCTATGTGTTGAGGCATTTTCATCCTGCTGAGGTGACAAATGGAAATGACTTAACATGAACTACATGCACTATATGATCTTTTAAGATAATGGAGTTGCGGTGTGGAGTTGCATCTTTTAGTGTTTCATCCCTTCAGCTCTTCCAGTGGTTTGCGGTAGCCCATCGCGCCATTAAGACACTTAGCGTTGTTGTTTTGCTTTATTGGTCGTTGCCTGTTTCTCACTGAGACCTCTGTGCTGTTAAATAAGCAGCAGCAGTACGGTCAGGGAGGAACCTGGTTTGGAGTGGAGGGCTGTGGTCATAGGCAGAATCTGGGTGGTCCGAGAGTTAGACAGGCTGCGCTGCAGTGTGGGATCCCTCGGAGCACTTTGTGGTTTATCATACTAGACTAGGGCTTCCCACCGCTACACCAGGGACTCTTGTGTGTGCAGGATTTTATTTACATCTATCGTTATTATTGTCCTGTTCTTCTGTCACGTCCAAGCATGTTTCATTTCTTTTAACTGACTATGACTTAAAATGCAAAGAAGTACAGATCTTTGGAAAGTTTGTCAGGTGGTCTTGGCTCTGCCACCTTGTGGTTGTTGCAGTATTTGGCTGGATCTGAATCTTCAGTGAGTGCAGACAAGGTAGAGCATTTGTTGGCTTGAAAAGTACACTGTTTGTGAGGCGCCAAAGTATCATCAACAATAAAAGTTTTCAACAATATAATCAGCAAACATTGTGAGAATCAATCTTCAGCAACAATCCACTGATTGGGTTATCAGAATCAGAGTGTAAAGATGATGTAACAGCTGAATATTGCAGTGACGTTGCTCTGTGATCCTTTGGTTATATGCGATGAGCTTTGACAGCAGACGTTGACCCGGGGTCAGCCTCCCCCTGCATCCCCATCTGATTGCATGGCTGTCATATTGAATCATCTTCCGGCGGACACACCTGCCGGCCGTCTCAGCAGCCGCTCGGCTCAGCTCCGGAATCAGACTTCTTGGGACATGGTTTCCATTAGTCTCCAGAGAGACAGTGGTGATTACAAAAGCCAGTATTTGACACATCTGATGACTCTCACATCTGTCCGACGCTGATACTATTATACTTTCATCCTCCGAGGTTCTATTTCTCTGTTCCCATGTTCCCTCTCTCTCTCTCTCTCTCTCTCTCTCTCTCTCTCTCTCTCTCTCTCTCTCTCTCTCTCTGTGTGTGTCTGTGTGTTGCTGCAGGAGCTGCAGTCGGAGCATGCCCGCCAGGCATTTGCACAAAAAGACAAAAACAAAGGTGGCACCATCACTGCCTTGGACTTCAGCGATATCATGGCCACCATCAGACACCACATGCTGACTCCATTTGTAGAAGAGAACTTGGTTTCAGTAAGTCTCAGAAAAAAGTTCTATACCAGTTTTAAACATTTTCACAGCAATTGGTGATGTGATAACAGTATGAAAGGGGTCAATCATAGTGATGAACCTACAGCAAATTATCACCTGAATCTGCAGCTCCCCTCAACTCTACTTAGCTTTATATTAAGTTTCAGCTAAGAAGACGGTTTCCATCAGGCGTTGGTGGAGAACAAAAACAGAGATAAAATTGAGTAAATATTGAACTTATACATGATATGACATACTGACATAGTGATATGTCAGTATTGTGTTCACAACTGGTTTCTGCTGCCCCCAAGTGGCCAAAAACAAATTGCATGTTTTAAACAAGAAAGGAAAAGATTAGGATTCAGTGGGTCTAGCTTGGACATCCATGTTAGTCCCTTTATATTTTCAAGAGCTGCAGTCATTAAGCAGAACAAGGAGGATTTAGTGAAATTAGTCAAATCCAGCCAAAGTCTTCCTATACAGAATCAATGACAGACGTTCGGATCTTTCTGTAGGCTGCGGGAGGCAGCACCTCCCACATGGTGAGCTTCTCCTACTTCAATGCCTTCAACGCCCTCCTCAACAACATGGAGCTGGTCCGCAAGATTTACAGCACCCTCGTCGGCACTCACAGAGACACACTCGTTACCAAAGGTACGCCTGAGACACTCCTGACACCGCTGAAATGAGTCGTGCTTGTGTGTTTCATATGTGACATGAAATGCTATGTGATCACGTTTTAACTTTCTTGACAGAGTGGTGTGAGTGAACACACAGGGAACATTTACTGTAGCGCTAAGTTACAAAGGTAAATGAACATTTTAAACTTGGTAATCAGATCACCTCCTACGTAGACCTGTGTAACTGATAGCCACGCTGTCAGCCACATCTGCTCCTAATTGTGTTTCCCATTGACGTGCAAACTGTAGACTGTTCCTCTACTCTCTCTCCATCGTTTTCCTCGTCCTTCGAGAAAAGTCTTAAAAAATAGTATTTGCAAATCATCTTTGCTATTTGTATTACCAAACGCATCGCACGGGTGGGCTGTGAGTGTAAAGCAAACACTCACATGTCAACTGTCATTCACAGAAAAGTACATCATTGCAGTGCTCGAGATCAGAGAAGCAGGCATGTAACCGAAGGCTGCAATTCCTGGACCTGACAGGAAGGTCTTTTTGGGGGAAGTGAATAACGAACTCTTTTCCCTCCTTCAACAATAACCATTAGGGTTCTTTCGAGAAAGAACACCTGATGGTAATAGAGCTTCTCAGCAGGTGACAGTAAAGAACTGACTATAAAGCACGTATTAAAGAGTGACGCAGGGTGCTGCTGTGAGAATGCATGCTCAGTGTACTTCAGGGCAAGCAGGTAAAGCACACAGAACTGATTAAATGATTTTAAACATCTTTCTGAAATCTCCTTAAATATCCAGTTTAGCATCCACAATAACACCAAAAACAATCGAGGAACAGTATTTGCAAATACTATTTAATACTAGCCTGCTGTAGAAAATACCTGACGTGGCTAAAGCCCTCACCTTCCTGTTTGACTTTAATGTATTTGGCGGTTTGCATTGACTGAACTCCTGTTTGCATTGTTTCATTTCCTCCTCTATTTATTGCATTGTAGAGGAGTTTGTTCATGCTGCAAATAAGTTTGGTCAAATCACTCCAATGGAGATTGACATCCTGTACCAGCTCGTTGGTCTTCACTCTCACTCCGGGTAAGATTCTGAATTACTTAGTTACCAAGTCAGTTTTGGTGAATACGCGGAACATGTTTTATTTATAGTAACATAACTTTTATTATATATAATGTAGAGTAAAGCTGAGAAAACCAATGGAAAGTAGTAATGTAGGATTTGCACACATTAAACATTTCAAAGGATTTTTTAAAACTCTAAATTTTTATTGTATTTGGTATTTTTCATGTATTTTGAGTTCCTGGCAGCTTAATACTTGTTCAATTATCAGACTTGTAGCTGAGTTTGTGTTGGAAAAAAAACATGATGCCATGCATGTGGTGTAAGGACAGTTTAACGGGTGCTAAACAGACAAGAGACAAAAGTCAAAGATGTGTAAAAAGTCTGCAAAAATGAACCGAAATCAACCTCGAATTACTCTTTACTTGACTTAACTTTTCCACTTTCGTCCATGCAATCACACAGCAGGTTCTGCTGCTGTTCCTCAAATCTACCACGTGTATTCAAAACATTTATACAAAACCGTGTTATTTTTTTATTCCACCATGAATGGAATAAATATGTTGCAGGTCTGTTTATTGGCTGTAAAGATAAAGTTATTGCTCATTCAGTTTAACAACAGTGGCTCCACTGGCTGATTTACAAGACAAACATAAAACATGGAAACAGACTTTATGATGCGCCAGGCCAGTGGGGAATATTTGTGTCTCAAACATTTAGTAACAAAACACTTTCATTTACTTGTTGGGCCACGGGCACTCATCCAGCTTTGTTTGTCTGTTGTTTATATAAGCTTAAATTAAAGTCGCAGTAACTTCGGGTTATATGCCAGTAAAAGGTCTGTGGAAAATCTTACATCACTGGCTGTTGCTCGCAGGAGATGCAGGGCTCTCTGGTTTTTCCTGGCCTAACTCCTTCCCTCCCCTGCTGTTGTGCGTTAAGGCGGCTGAACCATGCAGACATCGAGAGGATAGCCCCGCTGGAGGAGGGAGCCATGCCATACCACCAAGCAGAGGCCCAGAGACAGGTAGCCTGATTGACTCCTCTAATACACCTCACATCCTCCTGCCTTTTATCAAAGCCTTTTCCTCTTCTCCCTTTTTCTGCTTGCTTCTCAGAAAGGAGCAAAAAAAAAAAAGGGAGAATGTTCAGTCACTGAATTAGCAGAGTGCCCATGTTTTTCTTCCCTTGTGAAGTGCATTACTTAAACTCCCAGATAAAAGTACACCAATTATTGTTATAGAAGAGGAATGGATTGTTGGGTTGCACCTCTCCATGAAAGGCTCTCTCCATTTTATTCAGTATAGCTGCACATACACATCAGCTGCAATCACACATCTGAGAAGCTAATAAGAGGCTTTTATCAGTGTGGGGCTTGAGGAGTGTTAGGGAGCCTTTAGCAAAGTCTGCAAATGGCAGGAGGGGAGTGGGAGTCAAGGTGGATGTGGGAGAACAAAATAGTTCCTGTCTCCGCCGGATAACACGGCTCTATATCAGGCTGTGGTCAGAGCTTTCAGTCCACTCATGCTCCTGGGACTCATGCTCAGAGGTCTGGAATTTGATTCCTTTTGGGGGGATGCTGCAATTCTCAGGCCTGCCCTTTAGTGGAAGTAGGCTAATTGTTTAAACCCTTTGATCAAGACCTCGATCTTGTTAGCATGCAACCCTCGGTGGAAGCATCTGGGAAGAGGGAAAGACCGATCTGCTCTACTCCCATCTCATCTGATCTGGGAGAAGTTACTCACCACCTCAACCTGAACACACACACACACACATACACTTTAACAGAGTCTCACTCGGACTGTGTAATATTCATGTAGATACTTATCTGTACATGGAAAAAGCTTGTGGGGCTAATCTGTCCCCCTGCAACACAGTGAAAACAAATGGCTCCACTTTCAACATCAAACATCAACCCAGAGATCAAGTAGATAAGAGAGAAATTATACTTTGTTGTAAAAATAAAAGAAGACCTTTAGCATGTAGTCTGCCACATGTAGCATGTGTGGAAAACGCGGATACAGGTTCACACAGTCATTTACTGGATCCAGAGCTGGTCTGTCTGTGACATTTAATACCGGCTGATGATGAATCAGACGTTATGTGACATGTCCACATTCCATCGCCTTCCTCCGTCGTTGAGAGCTCCATAGCATTTTTCTTTCCACAATGTATCTGGTTGCTATAGTTTAATAGCCAGCCGCTTCATGGTTAGTGTTCTGATAGCCCCCCTCGTCTTTCTCCAGGTTCATTTGACCACTGGTGTCTTTTTCTCCTATACAGCACGCTCACGAAAAGTCTCGGCCCGTCTGGCTCCAGGCCGCGGAGTCTGCCTACAGGTTTTCTCTGGGCTCAATTGCTGGAGGTGAGTGACATGTCTGCTGCAGAGCCCCCGGCCTGTCCAAGGGGTAACCTTAGCTGGGCCAGACCGGCTCGCTGAGGCCCCGGGGCCGGCCATTGTGCATGCAGGGAGAGAGGGGTTTGTGATGTGAGGCTCCGGCATTGTGCTGCCGTGCCAGCGGTGGCTCCAGGCTGTCGTTGGAGTCGGAGCTTTGGAATGACACAAATCTTCCGGAACCGCACTCTCTGGAATCTCTGTCTAATTACACTGGAAGGAACGGATACGAGGAACCTCTGACATAACTGCCCCTCAGATAGGAACACACCCCGAGTGTGTGTGTGTGTGTGTGTGTGTGTGTCTGTGTGCTCTCCCCAAACACGCAAAGACTTATCAATCTTCACTCGCCAGTGGCCAATTCAGCCAGGGTCAAAAAGAGACGTATGTCATGAGGTCTGTGGTGAAGCTGCCATGTCATTGTGGCGATAATGAGCTGTTTCTCACCCGGCCTCTGCGCTGAGCATGTTTGAGAGAAGAGTCATACAGCGGGTAAAGCTGAAAGCAGGAGTTTAGTGCAACTTGCTGCAGTATTGCCTCCTCAAACACGCAACAGTTTCCCAACAGTCACCATCTTCCTACTTAATACATTTTCTTTATAGTTTATACACAAACGCAGCTCTATTTAATTCTCATTGTCTCCGAAACGTATCTGCAGAATTATTATTGTACAACTCAGTTGTGAAAGACACTAACTAATGAATAAGGATGACAAGGTGTCTTATATGCACCAAGAGGACTGAGATTTAGAGATTCAACGATTAGTTAATCGATTAGTTGATAAACAAAAAAATGAATGAATTCATTAAAAAACACTAAACATTCCCTAGTTTCAGTTTATCAAATGGGAGGATTTACAGCGTTTCCTTTTCATATATGATAGTGAGTTTATAATCTTTAGGTTTTGGACTGTTGGTCGGACAAAACAATGAATTTAAAGATGCCACCTTGGGCTTTGTGAAATTTTAGTGGCTTTTTTTTTTTTTTTTACCATTTTCTGACATTTTATAGACAAAGCAACTAATCAATAACAAGAATTGTTAATGCAGCCCCAGTTCTCACAGTTTTAAGTATGTGTCTAAGAAAAAATGTTGTCCAGATGCTCATAAATGCTAAACATTGTTTCTAGGAACATAGAAACAAGTGGAGGAACATAGAGCAAAGATTTCAACCAGTGGCAAATGTGTGTGTGTGTGTGTGTTTTGTAGCCACTGGTGCAACGGCTGTGTACCCCATCGACCTGGTGAAGACGCGCATGCAGAACCAGCGCTCCACAGGCTCCTTTGTAGGAGAGCTGATGTACAAGAACAGCTTCGACTGCGCAAAGAAAGTGCTCCGTTATGAGGGCGTCTTCGGATTCTACAGAGGTAAGTCCTTTTGAGATTTTATAGCACGCACAAGGGCCTGAAATCTGTGTACAGGAACAACATGTGGCTCTCGTGCAAAACAAAACCATCTGATGGGGAAAGTATTAGGATTTGTCAGTGTGCTAATATCAGCAGCATGGTTTGCTAATTGATACCAGAAACCTTTGCCCTCCCTGTTCAGCAGTGAATGAAGCAACACCCAGGGGTCGCGTTTTCATTATCTCAATACCTGGGAGAGCTCCCCGAGGAAAATGACCAGCAGAATTCGTGTAGTAGCGGTGTCTAATCTGCTGCTGCGCGGGTGGTAATAATGGTGCTGAAGGCTGGTGATATACAACACTTCTCCCCCCGGGCTGTTCATATGAAGGAAGTCAAGACTGCCATCTACTGCTACCTCCACCGCTGCAGCTCTTTGTTGCTCTTGATCTGCCTCCCTCGGCCTTCCTTCCTCCCCCCTTGCACATGATAAGAGGGTGATTGACTCAGAGACAGACACGCTCGGCTGTTTTCTGGCTGCATACCACCAGCAGTCACTCAGCAGCTCCTTCAGAAGTTTATCTGGCCTGATGAAGGACAGACGGTGAAACAGTATGGCGGTTATCGCCACCGTAGCACCCAGCCCCCCCACCCCACCCCTGCGATCTTGTCCGTGACCACACAGCTCTCTCTGTTCCCCACCAACACTGGGATCAGGCCTCAACAATGCTGATCCCATACGCACCAGCAGTGTCATATTTTGGGACTTTTGTTCAGTGTCAATGGGACCCTTTGTGTTGTGGCGCATCAGATGTATCAGCCACATCTGTAAATATTTATGGGTTTGTTTTACGAACACAAGAACCCCGCAGCTTACATTGTTCTCGCTGTCAGTGGATGTATTCATTCGGCAAAGATAAAAAATGTGCATTAATTTCGAGCCAGACTTTGTCTCTGTCAGGTATTCTAATGGTATCCATGAATGATATTTTGCAGGTCTCCTCCCGCAGCTCATCGGCGTTGCCCCGGAGAAAGCTATCAAACTCACGGCAAGTCATTCCACTGTGTAGCTCAGAGTGTTCGCAAAAGTTGCTCTGAATGATTCCGTGTGAATGAAAAACATGCATAGAGTGTAGAAGAAACGCACTCTTTGCAATCAAGATGTGACTGCAACCACAAGTTAACATTAATGCCCTGCTATCAATATTGGGATTGTGTCTCATCTGCCTTCTTTCTTGATGTCGTCTTCCCTCTTTTTCCCCCCTTCCAGGTTAATGATTTTGTCAGAGACAAGTTCACCACACAAGACGATACCATCTCTCTGCCTGCAGAGTTTCTCGCTGGTGGATGCGTAAGCATTACTTGTGACTGTAAATTCACTCTGTAGATGAACTCCAAACCAAGTAACGGAACACCTGAAAGATGTGCAAAATATACAGGATGTCAAGTAAACAATGTGGGAATAATGTTCGAAATTATTTTCTGTCTTTTACTGGTTTAGCATGATATGGTTTACTAAAATACATACCTGTTAATAGTTATTACTAGCCAACGCAGCTGCTACATTTTCTTAATAGTTTTTGTTGTCTTCCTTGTTCACTTATAGGGTGGATAATAAATATTTGAGTTCATCAGTAAGTACAAGAGAAATCAAACTGCATGAAAGCATTTTAGATGTAAATCATACTCCTGCCAACACTATTATAAAAGTATATATTATGAAATAAATGTTTAAGTACCTGCAGGGCAAGATAGCTATTTGTTAAAGTAAATGTAGCAATACTGCAATATAAAAATACTCCATTACAAGTAAATGCCCTGCCTTGAGAATGTCACGTAGGTTAAAGTATTATTAGTGAAAATGTACTGAGTGTATCAAAAGTAAAAAATACTCATAATGGAGAGATGTGCCAACTGTGAGCGTAATACTTTTATATATATCATTTTTAGATTATTATTACTGATCCATTCATGTGTAAGTAGCATTTTCCTGTTGTAGCTAGTCAAGGTTATTTCTATTTTATGTACTTTTGGGTAGTTTATAACAACATTCATCATATTTTATAAACTCATATATTTAGTCTGTAAAGATCTTAGATATGTGTAGTGGAGTAAAAAGGACAATGTTTCTTTCTGAATTGTAGTGGAGTAGAACCATATCCTCATGTTTGTACGTGAGTAGAATACTTGAGTAGATGTACTCAGTTGCATTCCACCACTGAGTATACAGCTAGTTTATTTTTTTGCATTTCAGCCAAAGACTGATTTATCACCATATGTTAATCATTAAAAAAATTCTATCAGGAGGAACTAATGTATTTAGTTTGTTTGAGAGATTGTAATTATTCAGTTTCTCATGTCAACTAATCTTCAGTCATAGGTTCCCTTGATACAATAGTTTACTTTGGTCCTAAATCTTCTAACTTGACCTTTTTCATCCCGGCCAAATTGCAATATTATAAGATCTTTAAAGCGCAACGCCAGATTACAGATGTTTTTCCTTCACTCCGCCTCTCCACTGGCTGTGGTGAAGTGAAACAGGCAGGCCATGCAGCAGAGCCTGCGTGTTGCTCACAGAGGAGCGGGGTCTGCAGGGTCGTGACCCCTGTCAGGGTGTAATTGTAGGAAGAGGCCCTGGAGGGTCCTGGATGTAGCTGGGTCTAGCTCAGTGTGATTGAGTTTGACAACGCGGTACATACCCGAGACGTGGTCACAGTGCAGGTCCCCACACAGGACAACGGGGATGTTTCCAACACACACAGTTAACTGCTGATACATTGCGTCTATGGCCTGCGTGCCCATGAGATTTATACTCATTTATGTGAATCAGACGACATCCTCATGTTATTTTCTGAAAGTTAAAAGTCTGAGTTAATCTGACGGCTTGTTAAATTATCCCTCCCATCAGAGGAGAGAGCTGAAGCAGATAAAAGAGAGGGGACGAATGCATCAATCTTTAGAGCAGCGGATATTCCCCCTCCGCTTTGAAAATGACTGAATGTGCCGGAGCTTTTTTTAGACCTTTGCTCGGATGTTTACAGATAAGACCCCTGCCCTGAGTGTCACCAGCAGCCATCCTGGGGCCTGATTAGATTTGGGGAGGGTGATAAATGTGCCTGAGTCAGAGGGTGCTGCGCCTTTAGGGCATTGCTTTCCCGGACCCGGAGCCGTCCGGGTGATTCAGCGCTCTCCCTTGGGAATGGGGGTGAATTGGGGAAGTGTGCGGGGCGAGGCCAGGCCGGGCAGCTCACCCTGCCACAGGAGGTGCCTCAGGGGAGGCGAGGGGGCAGAGGGCCGGTGCCAGGGTCAGAGCCTCTCAGCCATGAGCCGGGGCTTCTACTCACCCTTCGTCTGCTCTATTCTGACCCCAGTTCTTCTATCAATGCCTGCTTTTTCCTCCTCCTGTCAAGGCCATTTTGACAAAATAAAATTAGAGCAGGGGGAAAGAGTACCCTTTGTGCTGAAGTTTACTGACATAATTTTAAAACTCTACTACTAGGGAGAAATGCTTACACATCATTACAAAGTTCACCCCTCAGATGTGTAACCTCGCTCACTCTTACAGACCTGCATCTGTGCATATAAACCACCCGTCAGCTGTTTCTCTTTCCGGTTGCGTCCTGCAGGCTGGAGCTTCCCAGGTGATTTTCACCAATCCTCTGGAGATCGTTAAGATTCGTCTGCAGGTGGCTGGAGAGATCACTACAGGCCCCAGGGTCAGTGCCCTGAATGTTGTGAGAGACCTGGGCTTCTTTGGCCTCTACAAGGTAGGTCAGCACCTCCACAGCAACATGACGTCTGCAGCATCAACCTCTGTTAACTGTCATACAAGGGCAGTGAAAGGTTATTTATCATTCGCTTCAGTGTATAGAGTAACAACGGAAGAAGTTTGGGTGAAGACACTTTTAGACCTTTTTTCATTCTCGATTCTACAAATAATAATTTCAATTAATCATTTGGCCTATAAAATGTCGAAAGCCCGAGGTGACGTCTTCAGAATGATCAACAGTCCAAAACCCATAGAGATTAAATTAACTTTCACATAAGATAAAGAACTACAGCAAATGCTCACAATTAAGGTAGAACTAAAGGATTATGGTTTTATCTTGAAACGTTACAAAAAAAATCTATTATTTGTCAGAATAGTTGCACATGAAACATTTCAGCTCTATTTTTAAGTACCAGTTGCAATACCACAATGTTTCCACATGTAGGTACAAGTAAAGGTCCTCCATGCAAAATAGCACCATAAACAAGTACAGAAATATGCTCAGCATTAGTATGTACGCAGTGCAAAAGTAAAAGTACTAATTTTGCAGTGTTAGATTTATTAGAGGATTATTGTTAATGATGCATTAAAAGTTTAAAGTAACATAAAAGAGTAATAGTCAAGTAAAATACAGTACTTGAGTACATTTACTTTACTTTCCACTACTTTATATTAACATATGTTAATAACATAACATATTGTTTTTCTGTAATGATGCCCAAATGCAAAAAGTCTGTATTTGAACAAACATTTGTATGTGTACGTAGACATAATGGGGATCAGGATCAGAAATGTAAAGATCAAACAGTCCTTTATGATCACTGTTTGTAATTTTCTAAAACGGTGTTAAACATGCAAAAGGAGCTGTGGCCAAAAACTAACAGCAAATTATTGAGGGATTACGCTTTGCTACCGCTCCTTTTCCAGATCCTTGTGGGTTTACTTACAGCTCCAGTCATGTGTTCATGCTCCATATTTTAATGAGTAGCAGACAGTGTGTGGCTTGTTAAAAAAAAATAAGCTGACTTCCTCTTGGCAGGAGAAGCCAGCACACCGGCGTGTGTGTATGTGTGTATGTGTGTGTGTGTGTGTGTGTGTGTGTGATGGATTTCTCTTTGGAGGCCCGGTGCTGCAGCTCTGCCTCTGGCTTTTTGGCTCCATCATCAACACTAAAGCCCCCTGAAGGTGGAATAAGACAGCTCCCCGGCCACTTAATCCCCAAGACAAACCTGTTCAACTTCTGCCTCTGCTCATGACCGGACTGTCAAGATGTATGGACTGTATTTAAATGTTGTGTTTGTTTTCTGTTAGGGAGCCAAAGCGTGCTTCCTACGTGACATCCCCTTCTCTGCCATCTACTTCCCGGTTTATGCCCACACCAAGGAGAAACTGGCAGATGAGGATGGAAGGCTGGGGGCGCTGCAGCTGCTCACTGCTGGAGCTATTGCAGGTAACAACCATCTGGAAAGTTCAGGGCTGCTTTCATCCGAACAGTCTTAATTCAGGGATGTGTCACATTTTCTGCTCCAAGAAATGCATTTTGGTTTCCTCCTTGCTTGAAGCGAATCTCACACAATGCCCTGGCTGTACATACAGGGCTTTTGTCATGCCAAATTGTACAGCTATACCCATTTCAAGCCCTGCATGATGCTGCAGCAGGGATGTCAGAATGTGACACCATCTGTGCATAGTGAAAAAGCTTCATTTCGTCTGTGAAACGTCTCCTAAGGTGTACCGGCGGCTTCGCTGGTGACCCCTGCTGATGTCATCAAGACCAGGCTCCAGGTGGCGGCCCGGGCAGGCCAGACGACATACAACGGAGTCATCGACTGCTTCAGGAAGATCCTCAAGGAGGAGGGTTTCAAGGCATTTTGGAAGGGCACGGGAGGTAAATACACACATACATACACACTCAAGAGTCCTTTGAGTGGTGGTTTAATGACTGGGAAATGAGGCTCACTGCGGTGGCTGTAATTGTTTAGAAGGCACTGCAGGAATGTTGCATCCCACATTGTAATTTTCAACTATCTTCCATTAGCTCGTGTCTTCAGATCCTCACCTCAGTTTGGTGTAACCCTGGTGACCTACGAACTGTTGCAGAGGTGGTTATACGTTGACTTCGGAGGACAGTAAGTACTTTAACCCTGTTTGCACAAGCTCTCATCAATGTCAAGAAGCGCACCTTGCCGTAACCTGACTGTCTCCTCAGTCGTCCTACCGGCTCTGTGCCCACCCCCAAACCCACCATCCAGGACCTTCCTTCAGTGACTGCGGACCACGTGGGTGGCTACCATCTGGCTGCTGCAACCTTTGCTGGCGTCGAGAGGAAGTTCGGTCTGCACCTGCCCAAGTTCAAGCCTTCTGGAGAGGTGACAATCAAACCAGCAGAGTCCAAAAGGGAGCCGCAGGCTTCATAAACCTTTTGTCACTGTGGCTGCGAGGGCTGCATGCTCCTCCAACATGGTTTTACTGAACCACATTTCAATCAAATGCA
Organism: Nannoperca australis; assembly: GCA_036023655.1. Taxonomy (NCBI): domain Eukaryota; kingdom Metazoa; phylum Chordata; class Actinopteri; order Centrarchiformes; family Percichthyidae; genus Nannoperca; species Nannoperca australis. The sequence continues at coordinate 15,154 of JAVQJD010044474.1, forward strand.
TTTGAGCGGTTGTCCTACCTTGAGTGCTGCATGAGTATGGCTTTATGGCGTTTTCTTTGCATAGCTTGCACAACTGTATTGTACTTCTCTACAGAGGGACATTATGCCATTATGAAGGATTGTAACTGTGTTTTTAGGTGTGCAGTAGCTTTGGTGTGCATGTGTCAGTTACATTTCACGAGGATGTACAGATGTTTTCAAAAAGTGTTAGTTTTGAATCATGAACAGGGACATGGGAAATAATTTAAATGTATTTATTGTATTTTATTGAAATAAATCATTCAAGCTTTTTCTACTGTGTGAAAAGTACATTCTCAGATTTGACACCAAGCTTTGAGATTCTTCAGGAAAATAACAAACAATCAATCTCTGTTCAGATCCTGTCAACATACTGTACAGATGTGGATATCACTGAGCAGTTACAGCATACATGATCATCTTCTTAGGCATTGAGGATATTCCAACTATCTCAAGTCTAATCAGCTGCACTGATTGAGTGAAAACCGGTGCAGAATAGAACAATATAGAAAGTAGAAAGACATCTGGATTTTGGACATTTCAGTATTTTACAAACAAGTGGAAATTGAGTTTATCAAGTCTAAAGGGAACAGAGATGACAACATGGGATACAGTTAGAAGACGTTTACATTCCTGGGTGATTAAAGATGTGATTGCTTTTGGTGGAAATGGAGCTCAGCTATGAGTGTTTTCCATGAATATGTGGACTATTTGGGTTGAAAAACTCATGTTAACATGCCCTAATTGATGACGGGTAGGTTTACAATCGACATTAAAATTAAAGTTTAAGGCATCTGGTTAAAGAAAGGACGACTGGTTTGTGTTTGTGAATATGGCTTCATGTTAGTGTCTGAGGTTGATATCCCTGTTGTGTGTGATATACCAAGGAAGACTGGTGATGGTCCAGCTAACTGAGAAGGCAGAGTTTTCCAAATAAGAAAGTGTAAGAAACCAAAAGATGTCCATTCTGCTTTCTGATCAAAACGTCCTGTTTTCCCTCCAGTCGTGTTGTCATCGCATCTTTTTCCTCCCGTCCAAGCGGAGCCGTTATTAACAAGAGTGCCACTGGTCCCTTAAACATCTTGTCCGTGGCCAACGGATCAGGCAGCCAGGCGCTGAGCCGCCAGCTCCTCAGCATCATCTCTGTTCTCGTTGATATCTGCCAGCGTGCGAACAAAACGGGTCCACTCGTCGTTTCGTGGAACCGCAGTTTGCTGGGGGAGGGGGAGCACAACAGAGGCATGACTTTAATTAAATTCAAACACAGGCTTCTGTGGGGGCACAAGATCACAGGTAATACTCTAAATGTACATTTATGGACAAACACTACTTTAAAAACTCAAACCATAAGAACTAGTTTGACCTGAAACCTGAAAGATGCTCTTGAAAAATCTCAATTTAAAAGGTGAATGGCCCACAGTTACGTTGTGCAGTTAATCACTACAGTACGAAATATAACAGGTAAGAGGCTGAATCATGTTGGAAACAACATGCCTAAGTGATTATGATTAAACATTTAGAGACCAGTCAAGAGAAATGTAATGTTAAAAAGCTGAGTCGTGCCTGCTCACCTCTCCAACTTCGTATACAAGAACTCGGCCATCGGAGTCTCCCACGGCGATTTCTCTGCCAGTATGAGCCCATCTGACCCTGTTGAGGGCTGGATTACCATCTACTGTGACGCTGGCGGTAGGAACCTAAAACAGTTACACCATAAAACGCGTTAGAAAAGTGGAAACATGCTCTGCAACCTCTATTCTGCTCCCATTCACGGAACTTTTTATAAAAAAAAAAGAAAAACATTAGATAGATAGAGATTTGCGACTCTCGTGCAAAAGAAACCTCTTAAGATGTAAAACAGATGCAACGAAATGTGTGCATGATGTCAGTGGGATTGTAATACCTCGGTGTCATTGTTGAGGTTCCACAGGTCGAGATGGCCAACGCCGTCCACGCACGCAAACAGAGCAGGGTGAGTCGGAGACCACATGACATCATACACGTAATCCGAGTTATCTTCAAATGAGTAGAGTGGCTTGTTGTTCTGCAGACATATGAGGGAAAAGGAAGATCAAAAACAACATTTAAATCACTTAATTTATATAGTTTAAATGTAAACTGCATGGGAATATATGTATCTATTAATACTATGATGTCACAATGTGATATATAGACATGATCAAACATACTTAATGAATACAAAATTTGACGAAAATGTAACTTTTTTTTTTTACTCTGGTCAAGCTGCCTGATTTTTAGCTACACTGGCCGCAGGGTTCTTGTGTGGCTCCACCTGTTATTAATATATATTATATTATATTAATATATATTAATTAATATTGTCTGGATTGGCACAACATTTGTCTTGAATTGTAAACGTTTCATCTTGTACCACTGTCAGGTCAACGTGTTCAAATAGTTGATGATCAAAAACCTGCAAAAATAATGACATTCCCATCAGCTGTATTTGTTTTGAATGCTAATATTAATTGGTAAACAAAGATAAAGATCATCTGCTAAACATTAGCAATCTTAGCATTGGCTGTGCTCCATAGCAGCACATAAATGCAGTGCAGGCAGCAGGAACGACTTGAATCTCTATCAGCGGATAATCAAACAGCAGCACGGTTCTATGAATCAAGCTGTGGTAACAACCCATGTTTGTTTGATCTGTTCATTGGCTGATTTCATTCCCATATATGGCAATTCCCCTAATCACGTCCTCATTTCTCCTCGTACTTCTCTCCCTCCAATCAGCTGTCACTGCTCTTTAATCTGTTAGATAGTGTGCTCCCTGCACGTTTACCACTACCAGCGCTCACATTCTCCCTCTAATATTTACTCTGAAACCACCCTCTGGCTGGTTTCTACCTTTACTTTACCACGACTGCTAAGAATGAAAAACGTTGCAATAATTGGACCTCAAATTACAATTTGGTTATCTTTACAAGAGCATTGCAGCCTCACGGAGCTAGTAGTGGCTGTAGACTCTCATGCTTGTTGAATTAGAGGTAACAAATTACTTTTTTTGGCTAATCAGGGTTTACGGCAAAATTGTGAGGTTCTGGTTGTCAGAATTTCTGTCCTGAAATTCAATCAACGCCCTTCGAACAGAAGAATGTGACTTGAAAATCAGCATAAAAAGAAACTTCATTATTATTGAAAATGAACAAAAGCCCGACTATAAGGAACCTTGTAGAGACACAAGACAGACGGAGGGAGGAAAGGTTTTTCTACGCGCAGGTGGGTCTTTTTCAACCAAACAAAACAATCCTGAGGTTTTCTTTGTCCTCTAAAGTGCGTCGTACGTCTCGCTCATACCTTGGTGCTCCACAGCTTGACGGTCCAGTCGAAAGACGAGGTAACAAACAGGTGGGAGAAGTCCAGGGGCCCGGGAGCTGTGTGGCAGTCGATCCCTGTGATGGGCCCATGGTGGCCCTCAAACATCTCACTGATGCCCGCTTTGCTGTGGGAGCACACAGATGAAGCGTGGGGTAAACGCAAACATACTGTGACACATGGTGATAAATTGAATTCAGCACAAGCAGCAGATGTTGAGTAACGACCTTCGGTTGCGATAATGCTGGAATACACATCTCCGTACGTTGCACAAAGGAAACAAACAATGACAATCCAAAGGGTTAACAATTAGCACTCCTGTGTTTAAATCACTGGGGCGTTGCATTAAGCAATGAAAGAAAGCAACAGGCACAGATGGACCTCTGCTGGACGTATTCACATTAATCATTTACTTAAATCATGTGATTACCAGCAGGGTGGCAAAAGTGCCTGCAACCCCTCAACCACATGTTGCAGAGCTGTTACCCAACTGAGGCTCTGATAATTAACGTAGAGAGGTAAATACTCAGCATGAGTGATGCTTATGCATTATTAACTGCGATGAGAGTATCATACCATTGTAAATGAGGTGGAAAATTATTCCCCCAATTACGGAGGTGATTCTGCTGCGCAAAACCTAGCAGCTATCCCCTCTCTGCGGTCTCCGGGCATACTGCAGGACATTTACCGTGGGCTAACTACACTGCTCACTGGCAGCGCTGATTTAAGCCACATTTCTTTGCTTCTTTACCAGAGGACCATCCACTGTGAGAGGAGCCCCACGCTCTCTTAAATGGGAACATTGTGGGATGCACTGCAGTTTTAATTCTCCCCGGGACGACCGACTGTAAACAAACTCTCTCACCCAGCGAAATATACTGAGGAGAAGAAAAAAAGGACAGGGAAAAAATGATTTGTTTCCCCTGCATGTGTGCCCTGTTTATGTTGAACGACCTTTACAAACACAACTGACAAGCGGAAAAGAAAAACAGGATGGCTGGGCAGGAGTGAAACCTCAAACAGCAGGAGATCAAGTGTTGGATTTGTGTTGCGCTGGGAAGTGAGTGGGCTATATTTATTTGACACTCGGTCCTCGGTGGGCCTTAACAAGCCGCCTCAGTTTCCTGGCAGTGTTCGGGAGGGACGTCGGGGGCCGCGGTTGCTTATGAACGCACCTTCCATGACGACACGACATGTAGACAGAGCCGTCCTCGCTGCCCACCACGAAATTGTTGACGTCTCCGAGGGGGAAAGACATGGAGGTGACAGCTACAGCTTTGGACTGCTTGAACACCAGCTCCATACTGTCCTGTGGAGGGGGAGGCAGCATGGAACAACATCCTTAACAAGCTCCCTGCTCAGGCTTTATGTTAACACACATTCTGCCAAGCACAACCTATAAAAATCACTTGACAGTTTATTAATGTTTAATCTAAATTCAACTAGCACTTTATAAAAAATGGAAGTTTGACATTGAGGTCCTGGCATGGCAGATGAAATGACGCAGCAAGCAAAGTTAATTTCCCTGAAAGTGAAAAATGAGTTGAAGAAAAAAAATAAGGGTAAAGTCGGGGGGGAATATCAAACTGGAATGCTAAAACGAAGGAGTCCGGCCAAAACGCTTGACATTTAGAATGAATGGGAGCGACAGGAAGTGTGTGGAATGTGAAGCTGAGGAGACAGAAAGTACACAACATGTGAAAGCTAAGATCAACTCTAAATGTGATGCATCATTAACATAGCAATTAAATGCTTGATCACACACACACACACACACACACACACACACACACACACTATGTTACCTGTGGCTGAGACAGCATGTCCAGACTCCAGGAGCACATCTTGCCATCAGTGGAGATGCTGATCAGGTTGTTGGCGTTCTGGGTGCCAACCACATTCACACAGTACACCGGGTGCTGCAAAGAGAATGAGAACGTTTACTCTTCTGCTGTATTTAAAAAAATAAAGTACGAGCCCGTTGTGTCAGCTGGTGAGTTTACCGTGTGTGCTGCTGCTGACAGGGGAGTCCTCTGCACCGGGGTCCTCTTGTTGCTCCTGTTGTCCCACAGTACAATCTGCCCTGAGTATGTGCCCCCCACCACAACGTTAGGGTGGAACTTGGCAAACGCTGCTGACATAACAGCAGACTGTCAGAAAGAGAGGGGGGGGGGGGGGGGGAATTTTAAGCTTCTCTGGTTATGAAAAATTAAATTTTTTTAGTGAAACAGCCCATTGACAGATCACTAGAAATGAACAAAAATTAA
>JAVQJD010044504.1:0-45000 GCA_036023655.1 Nannoperca australis
CCTTTTTTTGAATAATTTTTATAATAAAATTATTTCCACCCATCATGTTGAATCATGTGGCCCCCCCAAAAAAAAAAAAAAAAAAAAAAAAAAAAAAAGAGCCAGTCATTGCTATTCAGTTCTCCATTCCTCAGATTCTTTCATTGTGGATTTAGAAATGGCCTGGAGCTTATCCAGGATCCCTATATTTAAACCCCATTTCCTCAGCCTTGCTTTAACTTTTTCAAATATCATGTATGTAGATTGAACCATAAAAATAAAATTAAAAAGCGCCTATGAAAAGTACACCCACTAAAAATGCTTATTTTTTGCCACTGACAGGTTTAAAAATACTGGAGTTTCCCTTTAAAGCACAACATGAGCCACCAGTGGACCATTAGCTGTAGCATATGATGCATACACTATATTTTAGCCCATAATAGAAAAAGCTTTGCGTTCAGTTTCCATCCTTATCAGGACAGAATTCCATTTCCATCCCCCCACACGCAAACACGTTTTGCAGCAATGATTACCTTTTTGAATGAAGTGAGCAACTTGACGCTAACAAACCCGAGTTTGTTGCGTCTGACATGTTTGAGCAGGAAGGCATCGTGTTCCAGGTTCTCGTCGGACAGGTAGTACTCAATCTGAGCAACCAACTTCTGGATGAGCTCTGGATCTGGGGGCTGCCAGCTCTCCTCCTCCAACTCACCTCCGCTGGTGCCGGCACCGCTGTGTGTGGGAAGAAAACATGCATCACGGTCAGCAGAGGCTCTTCTCTAGTACATCACTGAAACAGCAGAGTGTTTCATGTCCTAAACTGCCAACATTACAACTGTTACACATTTCACTTTCATTAGTACAATAAGCCAGAGGCTTACAAGTGGTTGGCAGAAATATGGCTTCATCCTGCCATTTCCCCTCAGCAAGTTTCCTTGCAGCAGTTGAAAAGCTGCGTGTCCAGCCAGTCGCCATGCCTCAGTGCCAGACCTCAGCAGCAGTGTCTCACCAATCCTGAAACTGCCAAGACCTCTCCATCTGAGAGGTTGCAGAGTAACAGGCTCTCCCTCCCACGCAGAATATGGTGGGCTCACCAAATCAACTTCACACAATTTACAAAAACTGATAACACTGCATCGCTGAGGCTTTCAGGCACAGCGATCTCAGTCAGGCACCTGGCTGAAGCGGTGAAGCAGCACAGCCAGGTAGCCTCGCAGATTAGAGTGAGGGTCTGAATGAAATTTTTGTGGATGACTCATCACCTCCTCCCTTCCTCTCCTCCCTCGCACACCCTTAGTCAACAGCTTCCCAGACGGCTGACCGCACAGCTGGCACAAGCCCACTGCTTCCCCGGGGCTTCAGATAAGACAACCACGAGCTGAGCTTTCAGAGCAGAATACGGTCGCTGTCGACGCATACACGAGAGAATGTAAATATGCTAATTAAAGAAAAATGCAGCAAAGATTTTAGAGATACTGGGCAATTTTCTAAAATAGGCCGTGATGCAGTTCACTTTCAAGTAACTATTAAGGAGTGCACTGCAAAGTCTGACGGAATGTTGCAGGGATATCAGCTGAAAACTGCCACATGTACTCCAACTTCCAAGCATGCTTCCTATCACGTGTTCAGCGATCTTAAAATACATCCTGTTTGAGACAAAAAAAAAAAAACAACGTGCCACAAAGCGCCGGCCTACACAGGTGTCACAGGAGATCTTTCTGCCATTAGTGGTTTGTCTACAAGCGAACTGAAAAGGCTTGGCGTGGACAGGGCGATACACTTTCCCCTTTGCCCTTTTCTATCACTGACTCACTCTTGGCGCACCAGTAACCAGTTGTAGGCAACTTATAGGCCAGAGGATAAAAATAGCAGGGCATGACGCAGGGGAATTAGATTAAAGCTAAGGTGCCATCCTCTCCCTGTCTCTCCAACACAGATGCTGCCTACAGGTGGTTAAACACTTCCAGTCATCCCACCTTGGAGATAATAGCCCTCAAGTATATCTGTGATTACACTCCAAACTGAGCATCCATTGTCCTCCCCTCTCCTTTTGTTGTCACTGTGATACACCTGCTGGGATTAAAGTCTATTTGTACAGCATCTTGCAACACAACTGGCATTCTTTCAGTGGAATAAAGCGATCCAACTGTACCCACGCTGCTCGTTGTGCGTATTCTGGCAGTTCTCCAACTGAAGCTACCTGCCAGTACATAATACAATCCGACGCAGAAAGACCGGTGGGGTTCCAATAACCTTGACACCAAGAGGAAAGCGTGTCGTTCACCCTCCAACCTTACTGAACCCGGTCTGCCTACCATGGTATTTTTGGGGGGGGTAGCCTACACTTTGCTCACATTTATGACTAAAACGAATATTTTACAAATCCATTAAGGTAAAAGTCTGTCACGGCCGTTCGTTTACCAAATGATGATGATTTACTTGCCTTAATTTTACAGTTTACCAACCCTCTTGTTACCACAAGCATCACCGGCTACTGAGACCGTTCACTCAAAAGTAGCAAATAACACAAACCTCGATTTGTCATGTCTTCCGATTTCGTCCTCACTACAGCTGCCTCCAAGGAAGTCAATAATATTGGAAGACACTTCCTCCGGTTCCTCGTCTTCTGCCGCTTGAATGGCCACTGTTATTGTCACCGTCCCCATCTCCTGCGAGTGCTGATCCACGGTGATTACTTCATCGATGCCCTGCTCCGGTGACGAGTTTGAGGCGCACTCAGTTGGGTTCGGGCTGGGGATCCCCACGGACCCACTCATGTTCCTCGAACAAGTCAATGTGCTTCCACCCGCTCCCTTCCCTCCTTCGGTTGCAGCAGCAGCAGCAGCGCCTCTCTGGAAGCTTTTAATCTTGCTCGACTCGAAGGCACAGACAGGATACGGGGCGCGTAAAGCCGCTCGACGCCTCTTCGGGCACCAGTGATGGCGGAGAAGGACCCAGGGGGCTCCGAAGACGCGCTCCACGGCTCGCCAGAGACCCCCGATCCAGATCCGACCCGATGGAGGGCCCTGAGGAGCAGCGGGGCTTGTAGCAGCCAGCGAGACGCAGTCTGGAACTGGTGAGACCGACGGGCTGGAGCCTCCTTGGGCTTGTACTGCTGCTGCTGCTGCTGCTGCTGCTACTTCCTCATATGTAAGAGGCTTTCTGCTTTTGAAACGAGCTCTAGGATTGGGCTGCGGCAGCGTCTCTTCGCACTCATTCCCAACCCACAAGCAAAAGCTGACACAAAGCCAAGGGGGAGGCAAGAGAAAGGAGAGGCAGCGCATGAAGGCGTTCACCAAGGCGTGCATATTTGTCTCTCTTTTCGCACACGGATTTTCACACACGGAGTTGTCTTTTTTTTTTATGTGAAGACGCGAATGTCCCGTTTGCGTGGCTCTAAGTAGGGGAGCAAATCCACGTGTTCCTCTCTAATTAGGAAATTGCCGTGCCAAGGACGACCCCTTCTCTAACGCCGCTAATTGGATAATAGGCTTTCAGCGTCTGGTTGTACGCACGAGACAAGTGCTGCATGTGCCAGGAATGAGGAAACACAAATGAATAGTAGATATTCATAGGAGTCAAATTCGTTATTGCAACCAATCAGTGGGGTATCAAAACTTCAGATGTGTCACATAAAAACCAGGGGAAAAATCTTCATTTTATTTATTCAACATTTTATATATTCATTAACTACACAATCACATTTTCTGTCAAGTTAATCATGAAAAAAACGGTCCAATTTAAGAATTATTTAATTATTTGTTTAATTATCCAAAATATATATAAATCAGCCATTAGAAAACTCACTAAGTGTTATTTGTGTGTAACTGTAATTATGCAAACTCACCCTCAAGTCAGCAAAACTCCCGGAAACAATAAGGACATGACCTTAGTGGAAGCTGCGGCCCTGCTCTTGTGTTTTAGTCTTAGGCCACTGGGACCTCCAAATGTAGGCAGGGGGGTCAAAAATTCATTTCCAGAATCACTGGTTTCATTAGTGTTGATTTGTAACACAAGAGCGTAATGTAGGTTTTTAGTTAGCTGAGAGCAATGCTTTTCCGGGCATCTGAATATATCTCTGTAAGCTGTATCTCAAGTCCATTTTCGTAGCTTGTTGTTGGCCTCCATCCTAATAGCCCTGTAAATCACCCACACCAATGTTGTTGGCTGTTGTCTGCCCTGCATGAAATATCTTTACTCCTCCCCATTGGCAAGCCATGCTCACAGCTGGTGGGCAGTCTGACTCATTCCCTGCACCACATGCCATACAGTGCACCAGTTTGTGTACAATGCAATATGGGGGGAGAGGGAAAGACAATGGACGAGAGACTGGGGGGGTTGCAAACAAGTAATCTGAGACATTTAGTTTCTTATTGAAGACTTCTTTTCTCAGATCAAGTGAAAGAGTCTGCCAGCACGATTATTTCAACTGTTTCCACCGCAAAAACAACGTCCTGATCCATCAGAATTAACTTGTTGTAAATTGTTGTAAAAAAGTGTGACACACTGTGCAGGAGGTTATGTTAGGATGGCCCTATATAAGCACCTGTAAGTAGAGGTGCAAGCCACTTCTTATTTTCAGACATAGTTGTCCCAGTTTGACGTAGATGGCCTCCTTCAGTCCTCCTTCAACCATCTGCCCACAATTTGTACAAAAAAAACTACTATACAAAAGAAATGAATTGAAAGAAGTGTCGTGTCTAGTCTTATTTTGACCACTGTTTTTTTTTTTGTCACCACAACATAGAGGCTCTTTTCAGTATAATACAATACAATTCAACAGCTCCACAAACTATAGCCTCCAAAAAGACCTTACAGTTGAATCAACACATCTCTGACGCATTCTTGATAAAATGTGAAGACGAACTTCATGAAATAATGTTGTATTACAGGGCAGTTGCATTCGAATGAATTAAATCTATCTAGGTATACTAATAAGCTGGAAACTCAGTGTAAATGATCTTTCATACAATGCTATTCTAAAATCCTGTCCTCTAATTCGCACATTAATATTGCTTGGTCAATTTTCATAATTACCATTTTCACCACCTCTGGCTCCTGTTGCAACTCTCCAAAGATAATCTCCCTTTGAATTGCCTCTACTAAGGATTCTTCAAAGGATTTTTCTTTTTCCTTCTTTTTTTTTTGTTCCCTTGTCCCTTATATGCTTTTCCGGGTTTTATTTTCTTCATAAGGCACCAGAAGTAATCCTACTGACCCAACTCTCGTAACCAGTCAGTAGAACTGAAGCCTCTTAGATGACTCTTATTGGTTTTGACGGAGTATGTCATATCATATGAATACATTTTAGCATGCTAACATGCCAAACTAAGACAGTGAACATAGTAAATATTATACTTGCTTAACAATTACAGGTTAACATTGTCATTTCAGCCTCACAGAGCTGCTAGCATGGCTGTATACTCTTAGTCTGGTTTCTTACTGCAAAAGGCCCTAAATTAATGTGACATCAGTAAATATGTGACATCTACATTATCAACAGAAGTTTAAATGCAATGGAGACACCCAACATCAAACATCAGAATGAATGAAGCCTTTTGGATGAACAAAACATCCAGTTCCTTTTGACGTAGTTATTTTAGATGTAGATAGAGTTCCACTGTTGAAACCTGCCAGGCCACTTGCATAATTGGAGTAATTGTTGTTGTGAGGAGGAGGTACAGAAGTTAACAATGGGGGAATTAGCTGACATGAGGCCCACAGTGTGAAATTTCAACAAAGAATCTTTGAACACTTTACATCACTGAAAACCATTTTTTTCTGCTTCACCCTTGTCTGTTTTCTTCTTTCACGTTTGAAGAATGCGACAAAAAATGGGGAATGGTTGTAACCCTCTTGAAACAAACACAGCAAATAAAGTGCTGTTTGGACATGTTAATTTGCAATCAACACGGATGGAATCAATTTCAACTAAAATTAATCAAAATAAGGCAAAGATGTAAAGCCACAAAGTCTCTCAATTTATTCTGTAAGCTTACCACACATCCTTTGGACACTGACTTAAACTATCATGTAAAAACTCTAGGTTATACACACACACACACACACACACACACACACATCACCTACTACCGTATTTTTTCTGTTGTATTTTTTAAGGTGAGAATATGTTTACGAATAATGTCCTTGTTTCTACACCTACGTGTCCTCTGCCAGTCAAGGCAGAAGTCATTCTGTGCTTCTGCCAACAAATCAGCACTGCTGGCACAGTGTTTATTTCTACATTTCTTGGGATAAAAAAAACCTAATGTCTATATATATATATCACATATATCACCTTTGTCACGCTGTATTTCAGATGGAATGTGCTCTTATCTCTAAGATTTAAAAACTAGAGAAATATACACCATAGTCTGGGGCAAGGACACATGAGATACAGATAAAAGGTGACAAATACAGGAATAACACCTTTTATTGGCTCTATGTCTGTTTCTTCTGAGAACCCTGCCTGATTTATCTTCATATGTAGCCAAGATAATAAGTTGATCTATTTATACACAACTGGAATTTACATTGTACTCTTTCAATATGGCCTGTCACACAAACTGTTGATGATCACCTCCCATATTATGTGTCAGCCTGCGCTTCGTGAATAGATTGTGACAGGCAGTGTGTGGGATGTCCCTTTGATGAATCTGGACTTGTGTTCTCTGAGCAACTGCTTATTACTGCCAGAGTAAAAAAGGCTGCAAATACGCAACACAATCTATTTGACCACATTTGGTGTAGTTTGTTGTTACTGGCTGAGATCAAATGGCTAACCACCTGGGTTATAGTGCTGGTAGAGCAAAGGAAGAGCATCAAAACTGTGGATAAAGACAAGGTCCAAAATGGTATCCATCCATGACATGAGAAAGCCTGTATTAATCTCTTGGCCACTTAGAAATGGTCCATTTTCCCAGTATGGCATAATTTGAGTAATCAAACACAGGTGATTACAATGGATGCATCTAATTAGTTACACCTGTGCCTTTGCTGCTATGGTCAGGTAATTCTTTTCACACATTTCATTCAATACACATGTAGGGCACAATTTATAGTAATGCACAAACTGCAGTAAAGGTATAGGCATATTTTGCTAAGTGTTGGTCTGTAATGTAACATCTCTATTGGATCAACCTACAGTCATATGGCAAGTCGTTTTAACATTATTTAGCTAAGTCTGACTATCCAGAATTAACATTACAGATATTAACAACGTAATTTTGACTTGTTGTAATTACGCTGTGCCAAGTCAGAAATGACGTTGCAGATATCAGTTACGAATATGCAGTCTAGCAAATGAATGTTAAAACGGCTTGCCATACATTCAAGGTAGATAGCGAACAGGAGGCTAATGGCAGGGATGAATCAGCAATTCCAAGACGTCTAAGAAAAGTGACTCACTGCCATGGCTTACTGACACACCTGACAGAGCTATTGTTTGTGTTATTTGTTGCACCTGTGCATTTTCCTCTAGTGACAAAACGTTCACTGTGAGAGAGGTCTGTTTTCAATGCCCTTTTGGTCATTCTAGCAAACTCTTTTCTAAGCCTTACATTCATTTTATGTTGAGTACAAAATAGGAGCACAGAATAGGTCAAAATGAAATGTTCACAGGTGCAGATAAATAAAATTACTTGTTGAAGTGCTTTGTTTCAATTATGTTCCAAATTATGATGGAATAAAAGTGCATACAATGCTATTATGTGTAATTTGCACCGTCACAGTATTTTGTCTGTGATTCAGCTAGTCAATGTTTTGAGGTATTACCTACTGCCTTTATTATGTTTTCTCTTTACCATACTGACTTCACCCCTAGTAGGATTTTCTGAGGATAATGTTTGACTAAATGGTTGCATGAAACACCAACATTTTGCTCATATACAGTAGACCTATCTTCTAAATGTGAGGTTATCACTCTAAGGAATCTGTGTTGCTAGATAAAGCTGACTGGACCCACATCTCAAAGGTCTATGTGAATGACCATGGCAGAGGCTACTAGTGTTTACTTAGGCCAATGTATACATCAGACCAATTGTTTTTCTGCTTTTATGTTGCATTAGGCATATTCTTGGAGGGCATGTGTGATTGGCTGATATATAACCATGACCTGCTTTACTGAGAATGACCTTCAATGTGATGTAAAATGACAAGACATAGGGCTTAATAAACATGGCCAGCTTAACCCGACACTGAGCCCTGGTGTTAATTTGAGCTGTGGGCCCCCACTGATCCCTGTTCTGTCTACTCTCTGTACATTATGTATGTACTCTGTCAATTACAGTCCACACAGCAGACTACATCTGAGAGAGCTATTTTGGGTTACTACCTGGTCTCATTTGTGTGTGTCATATATTTTGTAAATTAGGTAGGTAATAGTAACTGATAACTACTTAAGTTGCAAACCAAACTAAGCCCACCATTAGCAAAATATACAATTTCAGTACTGGTTTCCCTACGGAGTGCTTTTTAGTGACACGGGAAGTGAGCGTAACCAAGCAACGCCCTCGTTGCCATGGCAACATTGCTTGTCTCCGTTGGCATTTGTAGCGCCTGAAGTACAGATGAATTTAGGTTTTGGAACAACAAATCTTAAGCTCTAGAAATAGCTCACTGTGGCTAATAAGTTCGCGTATTTCTTTTAAATGAAATAAGTTAGTGCCTCTACTGAAATAGTAAATCATTTTCAACGTCTAAGGTTGGTGTTAACTGTTAACTTTAGCAAACGTTAGCTAAATGGAGCCGGAGCGGACTGATAGCAAAACGATGCGACTTCAGAAACACAACACCAGTGTTAGTGATCGATGGGTGTTTCTCACTCCCATGGTAAATACTACTTTTAATGAACTTTTATTATTGTTTCACAGTGTAAAGCTATATAGGCTAACTATTAAAAGTTTTTCTAAACCTCAGGCTTAGTAGAGAAAATGATGAGTCATCGTTAACTTAATTAGCAACTACAAGTTAGTAGCTTATATTATTGTTTGAATAAAGGGACTGTGGCTTATTTAATGCAACACAGTTGATCTATTAGGACAATACTTTTGCAGGTCAACAGCTGCAAGTTGCATCTTACAACTGTCAAATCACTGGTACCGGAGAGAGCCCAGAGGATGGTGAGTAATGACAAAGAACACGCTGAAAAAGAAGCCTTGTGGTTAAATGCCTCGACTTTCCAGTGCGTGATTTGCAATGTATCATGTTTACCGTTTTACAGACGGACTCTCAAGATCTTGTAAAAGAAAAAAGCATAAATACTGGCCAAACAATGAATAATTCTAACCCAGGTAAACCTGAGCCCTTATTCACACACTCACTTACCCACCACTCAGCCAATGTTTTTTTTGTGTGTGATTCAGCATTGTATTGTACATTAATGAATGGCTGAGGTATGTAAATGATCTTTTTATCTGTTTGCTCTTCACTATACCATACCCTCTGTAGAACCCAGGTTGCATGCATGCACCCAGAGAAGACTTGCCCAGACACCTCCTGTACAATCATTTGCCAGTGACTCTACAGATTCCTCTGCACAGAATTTAGTACCACTAGCAGGTGGTGCTCAGAGTGGTGTGGATGCAGGTTTACATGCTGCACAAGAGGACAGAGACAAATCTAGAAGACCAGCCCCCATTGTAGGGGCCACCTACTACCGTAATGCCTTAAACCATCCCAAGCCAACAGGTAAATATGGCAACATCACATATATATAGCATTTATTTTTATTCAGTGATTTTTTTCTGTATCTTGAACTCAATGTGTAATATCCATGTCAGGTGTTTCTGGAGGATATAAGTACAACGCAGTCCCTGGTGTTCCCTTTACTCAATTGCCATCTGGTTTTCAACGAATCGACTTGGACAGGTACCACTGGTCTCTTTTTGATTTTCTAACATATTTTAATTTTATCTGCATAGTTTCGAACATGTTGATTTGGCCATCACTGTAAACTGGACATATGATTGACATGACATGTATCTATACTTGCAGCGTCTTTCATATTCTTGTCATCCCTGTGCAATTAATTGAGTTGGTTTTATGAACACTGACTGGCTGCCATAGTATTTGAAGATGTTTGCCTGAAATGGCATGGGCTTCAGATTGCCACCAGGGAGCAGCACAGTCCCTTAAAATGCCCCTTGTCTCCAAAGATATGTGGTTGCTGACAAAGAACTACTTCACTGGTGACAGAGCAGAAATAAGTTAATGAGTATGTATAGTGAAATACTAAATCAGCAATTTGCATCACTGATTTGCATGGCTTGAAGGTGAAATACAGCTGTTGTGTCAGGAAACTTAACACTTAACTGCAGTCGTCCATATAAAGTCCAGATTGTGCTAAATGTTCTTTTCATTTTCCAGGCGCTGTCTGGAGGAATGCCCCCAGCTGGACGTTATGGATGAACTGCAGCTTCTCAACCTCCAGCACAATCTAATCACAAGAATCCGGCATCTGTCACATCTGCGACAGCTTGTTTTCCTGAACCTGTACGACAATCACATCTCCGAAATGACTGGCATTGAATCTCTGAGCGCTCTTAGGATCCTCATGCTGGGCAAGAACAGGTAAGTTGTCACCAGTGGATTCACAAGCAAACAAACACAAGAATATGTCACATTTGTCTGAATTGCCTGAAATGTGCAGAATATTTATGTGGTAGTAAAGCAAATGTTGTTCTTATGTAGTGGAAATGTTGCTTGTAGGTTATTCAAGACATCCTGTTATTTCCAGCAGGTGCTGAGTTTAATTGGAAAACCTTTGGTTTTAGTGTTAGTTGTTTTTGTTTTAAGAGGTCGGCAGGAGGAGGATTAAAGTCACATCGCACTGTGAATGACACCAAGATCCAACAGGCAAACTCTGAACTTAGTTTCTCTTTCTGTAAAACATGACATTTGTCTTTTTAGACCTACTTCCAGGGCCATGTGTGCTTCTTGAAGATTAAAGAATACCATTGATTCAAGTTTCCATTGGCAGAGACTACAGCCTTTCATCCTTATGTGTAATATGATCTAAATCCATATGGACAGTCCTGAACAATAAGTCACTGTACACTACTGTATGTTCGCTTTCCTCAGGGAATGTAACCTTTTAATGAGCTTGATGGCCAGACAGCTGTCCTCCGCTTGGAACCTGTTCAACAGACAATAGACACTTACAGTTGGATATATTTACGAAGCGACACAAATATGTTATTGATTGTTGGCATACATTGTGATAAAATTATATTTCATGTGCAATTTATGTCACTTCTTCCTCATACTTTTTAGAATCCATAAAATATGCTGCCTTGAAAGCCTGTCCAAGCTGAATACCCTGGATTTGCATGACAATCAGGTACTGGTCCTTCACTGTCCTCCCACCTATGTGAGTTTAGTCTCGTTCGTTTAGCTGCCAACACTGTAAATGGAGACCGAGATTTTCAGCTGCAAAGTTAAAGTTCAGTTGATTGCCCCTTACACCTCCTCCGCACTGTAGCTAACTAGCATTTAGAGAGCTGCATCTCGCAGAACAAACCACTAAAGTCAAACAGACTTGACAGCAGGAGGCCAGGCATGAGAATCCCTGTACTCATGCTCATTCTTAATCCTTAAACCCTTCATCTTAAGCCACTATAAAATGATTGCAGCCAAATTGTCCACTTGTTACTGTGTCCTAAACAGTATTAGGAACAAATAGGTCATGTCTACCATTCATTTCAAAGTCTTTTATAAGTCAGAAATCTAATGGGTGTTATGATCATCATTTTGCCTACCTCAGCATTTATTTGAGTTCCCAGCACTGTTGGGGAACAATGGACTGAAAACCATCAGATCCCACAAGCTCTTGTCAAGGCTCTACTCCCACATCCATGTCCTCAGTGACCGTAGCACAATCTATTCAACTGCACAATAGAGTGCGGCTCGCTGATATTTAAAGCCTGAGAAATAAAATGATGTAAGTAACACTGATGTCAGATGACGATTCTAGCAGCTCCTGGAAAAGGAAGATAGAACAGAAAGGCTTCCCTTGGTCAAATTAGTGTTTTGCCAGCCTGCCGCCTACGCCCCCTCCTCAGAGAGCTCCTCCAGAGCCCTGGTAAGGCTCCCTCTCCCTCTCTGATGTTGGCTGCTCTTTGCATGAGCAGGCGTCCCAATTACTATGCAATGACTGCTGCAGTCTTTGTTTTGCAGTTTTTTTCTGACAGGGGATACTTTGTTACCTCAAGCTCTGTCCGCTTGTCGTGTTTCCTATCTACTTCTCTACAGTTAATTTAAACATAACTGATAATGTGGCAATTGAATGGGCACTTTTTAAAATGAATTCATCAATAGAATCTTTTGTGCTGTCCTTGTTGGTAATGAGAGCGCACTGCACTCAGAGGTATCCATTTGTTGGCAGGCGCATATTGAGGAGCAGATGATAAATCTATTATTCCGACCAGGACAGGTTGCTTTTCACTCACTGACTTCAAAACCTCCTGTTTTGTGCACTTAAATAACTGTTCAATTGCCTTTATTCACCGTTTTCCAAACTCTTTAAAGACATGACCACCCAAATGAAATGGGAATTGCTGCACAATGATAATACAAGATGACGATGTGAGTGAAGTCAGCGAGGAAATTCATGGATAAATGAATAAAAATACCTTTAAAGTCATGGTTATTCTACCCAATCAGGTTGTTGTTTAGTCACTATTGGCCACAGAACACCAGCTGCTTGTCCTCTTTCCTTTCGTGTGCGTGTTTTAACCACAAACCGTACATCACTGTCATCTTTTCTTCCTCCCGTCCTCTAGCTGGGAGCCTCACATCACTCCCAACCTATCTTTTTATCCATTTGTTTCTGGAACAGGATGTTGTTTCGTTTCCAGTTTACTGGAACTATTCAGAAGGAGATATTCCCTCTGGGAGTTTGCATCCAACCCACACTTTGTCTCAGTGACCAAGTGTAGGGGTTACAATGTGACCTGACATTGTTGGATAACCAATCTTTAGTTAGGCGGTGATGTTTCCCACTCGAGCAATTTGACTTGAAAACTTCACAAAGTACAGCAGAGAATTCCCTACGGGGTCTGTAAAACAAAGACAAAGAAGTTAGATAGGTTGGTTAAGTTCATGTCCGCGTTAGAAAAAATATCTCTCCTACAAATGAAGATGATGATTATGATTTAGTGTGACTGGATCTGTCATGTGTGGTAAGCATAGCACTCTTGGTCAGGGTCAGACTCCCCACAGGGATGCTCTAGGCTTTGTTGTCGTTAATGACACTTGCGACACAAGGTTATCTGTGTTTGTGTCCTCCTCTTTGACAATACAGGCCATTATATGAATTGTGGTTGTGATTGTTTACAAGGAACATCCTGAGAAACGATGTTATTATCTCCCCATCTTAGCATGTCCTTCTTAACTGGATCTTTCAGTTCTCCAGACAAAGACAGGCCACTGTCCCGCCTGTGAAGCAATATTTTTTTAATTTACATTTTAAAGATGATGTTTAACAAATATTGTAGACACTTAACATCTTCTACACTCTCACATCCATGTGCTACTTATACATATCTGTAAACTTACATGTTACTAGTGTAACATTCACCATGTGAGAACCATCTTAACATTCTGGATGCCTGACCTACACCATTGGAAAGCACCTAATTCATGATGTGTAACACAAGATCCTTGAATATTTACAAAAGAAACTATCCAAAATCTGCTTCAGTGTGTGTTTAGAGACACTGTGTCTGAGTGTTAACAGAGGTCTGATATACACATGCCTGTCTTGCGTCGGTCAGGGAATGCCCAAGTTTGGACTCTGGATTTTTTCCCCCTGTTTGGGCAATGAGTGTTTCATGCTCCTCTTAATATATTCAGGAAAGGTTCACTGAGCATACGGCTGTTTTCCATCAACTCGCTGCTTAACAGTCATGCATTTTCCGTCTTGATATTTGAACCAGGCGCCATTGTCTTGTTAGCGTGTGATGATTGCGTGTTGACTGAAAGTATTCACGTCAGCTGTGACCCCACAATGCAACTATTGTAAAGGTCTTTGAATGCAGCGCAATGATTACCCTCTGTTGTATCCATCACCAGATGAGACTGCTTAGTGGTGGTGTTTGGGGTGGATTTGATGCACTCAGTAAATTGACATTTTCTTTTAACTGCGTGCACTCTTGTATTTTCACACCCACTTTGAGTACACATTTTATTCCATGTTTGTTTGTGCCAGAATGTGTACATTTCTCTTTCTGGCCAATATTCAGAAACTACTACACAACTTTGTTCCCTGTAGGTTTGTGTATTGATTTAAAAATATTCATAGTAGTTTTTTTTACATGTATGTACCTGTGAGATCTCTCACCATCTGGGAGTGCCGTACTAACTAGTCCAAAGCCCAGAAGCTCTTTGCGAAATTATTATCTTTTCCAAACAGAGGAGCCAAGGAAAATTACAATGCATGAGCTCAAATCACATCTTGCTTCTTATCTTCATCTGTATTTCTAATTTTAACTACTTTTTATTATTTAAAATGATAAGATAAAATTGCCCTTTAAACCTTATCCTCACATGTACAATGTGCACTATAGGGGGCAAACGCATCATTCTCAGGCTAAACCCTGACTGACCCTCAACAGCATGTTTCTTGTTATGATTCGGGAGGTCAAACAGGAGTCACAGCTTGAAGTGAATCACCTCATATCAGTCATTCAAGCTGTTCACAAGTGATACAGATAGTGGCTGTGAAATGGTTCACTCTGAGGCACACGAGAGGAGTGGAAATGTCATTTTTGTTTCAGTGTCATTTAGCAGGCAGAAGGTGTAGCCTCGGGCGCTTCAAAGAAAATGGATCACACCGCTTTTTGGCTTTCTTGCACCCAAACACATTTAGCTGTATGCAGGCTAAATAATTCTAAATAGATGTGAACCATCTGATCTTTATGTACATGATTTGAATGCAAAGTGAGCACTGAATCTATACAATATGAGTGTGTTGTGCTCTGCTAGCCCTGCCCTCCCTCTGTCTCTCTAAATAGAATTTGATTATGTGGATGTGCCGCTTTACATAATTGTATTTTATGCACGTCTTTGCGTCCCTGTGCTTCCATCCAGATCTCCACAATAGAAAACCTGTCTCACCTGAGCGAGCTGCGAGTGTTGAACCTGGCAGGAAACGACATCTCCAGAGTGGAAAACCTGCAGGGCCTGCACTGTTTGACCGAACTCAACTTACGACACAACTGCATCTCTGCTGTGGTGAGGGGGCCCTTTCCTATTTACAGCTTAAAGCATTTGATTTACTATTCTACTCGTTGATGTAAAGGAAAAGGCACAATCTGTTCACAGTGAACATAATCTCTCTTTTAACCAAGACTGAAGTTTCTGCCCTTTCCCTTTGTGGGGCTTCTTTTCTTCTATGCAAGTAGGAGTAGGAAATATTATAAAAAAAGATCTTGAGAGTCCATTTGTAACAGATATCCCAGTAAGTAGTAGTAGTAAGATACTTGCATGATGCAGTAGATGCAAACTTGAGAACCTTTGTTTCGCAACTGCATACCAGGATTTAACTATTTTCTGACGATGTGCGTTGAGGAAGCCGTGCTGTGTCTGATTTGTACACATTATACTAATGCATCATACACATGTATTGGCTCAGTGTTGTAATAATTCTAACCTGTTCCCAGACTGTAAGCACTGCAGCTGCCTTGTGGTTTGTAAGAGCTGAGGACAGTGCTCAGCTCAGGTGTTTAATATCCTGAGCTGGTGATGTTCTTGCAGGTATATACAAACAGGAGCATGCACGCACATCCAAACCAAAGAGGGCAGGTGCTGAGCCAAAACTGAGCGAATCATGAAATAAACAAATGAACAGCTGGCACACTGCAGGGCTCCAGTTTTCCCCTTTTTATTGCACCAAGGTAACGTTTCAAGGACAACTGCTCTTTATCACACTAAAATTACAATGTACACCATCTTAAATCTCAAATTTACACATAATAAATTCAAATTCAGTTGTGTAAGTAAGGTAACACTCCCCAAAAAAAAAAATCACATGTAGCAGTTTTTACTGTCACAAAATAACAAACACAGAAATTACATCAATAGAATCTTTGTAAGAAAGTCTGCGGGGAAATGTATCTCGATGGTGTTACCTAGGGAGACGTAGCTCATTACCCACAACCTCCCACCGACTTTCTGGCACAGTGAAAGAGAGGAACTGGATATTCTGAAGATGGAAATTCACTCCCCTTGGTTTCTATAGTTTAAATCTGATAAACAGAACAGTGCATGCCAAAACAGGCCCCTTCATCTGTATGTAAATCCCCGGAGCCCTTTCCTGCTTTTTGGGGGTAGAAAATACAAACGGAATCCAACATTGTGTGATACGAAACCTCTTCTCGTCACTCACCCTGTCCTCTGCTGGCAAGTTCGGATCAAGAAACACTTCCAGTCCTAATTATCGGATGCAGTGTTTTATTTGATACACGGGAGAGGAAAAATGCTACCCCTCAGCAGATTCACCGGTCTCTGTCATTAGTGGTGTTTGCTGCCAAGTGCTTTCATCAGGCACAAAGTAAATAACCATCCTCCAGGTGTCCATGTTTTCCCCTTTCGTTCAAGGCAGATTAAAAGGACTTCTGGACTAGAATAAAATGCTGTGAGTGATTAAGTAGTAAGCATTATATGTGTATATATGACATAAACATGCTTTATCTTTAAGTTAATATTTTGAGGAAAGTGTAGGCTTTTTTACATGTTTCCACACATCAGGACACTTAGAATTTAGGTCACCCTTTGAGCATCTAAACACGTGTAGTCATGGTAACCTATATCATTTCATTTGTTTTGCGCACTCTCAAATGTTGTAATTCATCTTTTTATTCATAGTTTTAACCATATACTTAAATCCATTACATTTTCACTCTAATGTTTACAATGCAATAGCTAACAACACAGTGATGATTCAACTAAAGCCTTTGCTGTTTACACTGACTCTCAGGTGGGTTTTTCCATTGTGGCAGTCACTAAGTGATGCATTTTGCATTTTGGCAGCAGGAACAGTGATGTATTTTGGAAAAGCTGGGTAGTCAGCATAAGCACTGATAAAACAGACAAAGCAAAAAGGCATCACCCAGAGGCAGGCTGGCTTTATGGATTAGCAGGAGTTTTTTCTATGGGCTTGTCTTCTTGTGGGGCCAGTAGTAAGTCAAGCATCACTACAATTGGAAATGTAAATGGTAGCTCTGCTGTGTGTGTGTGTGTGTGTGCGTGCGTGTGCGCGCGTGCGTGCGTGCGTGTGCGCGCGTGCATGCGCGTGTGTGTGCGTGTGCGCGCGTGTGTCAGATGGAGTCATAAATTCATCACGTCTCCTGAATCCATAAGCTCCACCTGCTAACATTATGTAGGTCTTTTTCAAACCCTTTATATACTTTTTGAAATCTGCAACTGTCCGGATGTAATACATTACCATGCTATGTCAAAGCACTGTGGGAAATATTAAAATGAAAAGTCAAAACTCAAGTTAATGAAGTTTAAGGGCAAAGAGAATAGAAATAACATAATATTGATTGATCAGTGATTGTTATGAAGTGCAGTGCAAACAGAACGCAACAATGAACACCACAAACACCAGAATGCACAGCACCTGCAGTTCTAGCACACAGTACTTGAGGCCAGATGTGTGTCAGCTGAGCTCACACTTCACGTCCGTGCTATTCAAAGAGCAGCCGCAAAACCAGACAGCTTGCATCCTTTGAAACCCCCTCAGCATCCACGTGTACCTGTGTGTGTGTTTGTGTGCAACAGAGACGGTGGTGATGAGAAGTTGTCCTGTGTTTGTGGGGTAATGCCTCCGCCAGAGCTCAGTGTGAGTGTGAAAAATGAAGACACGCAAAACTGTCAGTGAGAAGAGGGTGGAGCTGGGGTAAAGAGGTGAAGGCATGGGCACGCAGACACATAAATACACACCTGAAGGTGCACCGGCACACATCACATACAGCAACACAGCTGTATCCAACCTCACTTCAGATACTGTCAGCAGATTGGTTCTGATCAATCTGTTTTTTTTTTTTTAAAGGAACTTCATTGGTGGCCGATTCTTATGCAGCACGTCAGCTCAGTGATGACATCATTCCATCTGAGACAGGGCTGCTATATTTAGTCTCAGACAGTGTGCAGTGGCCGCCGCTTCACCAGCGTCCATACAGGAATTGGCACAGACAGAGTCTGGGAGTGTGGTGGAGGGTCAGGTTAAGCTAGCACTGGATAGCATGACTTGCAGGTTTTTTAAAAGAAGAAAGGAGAGCACGCCCCTGTGCTGTTGACGTGCACATTCTTAGTCTCAGTGCAAACAATGTAAAATAATCAGTATGTTCAATATGCTGTTGTCATAAAAATCATAATTTGTCTCTTAGTACATCAGAAATGACTGCTTTTGACTACAGTTGACTAACGATGTATGTAGCAATTACAGATCAACACGAGCATCCTTTAACCTCTTTATGTTGGGTGAGGTAAAAAATGTCCGGGTTTCTTTGGCTTGCCAGATGTTCAACTTCAGTTACACACATACTCTGTTCTCACCACCATGTTGTGCTGGACAGGTACTGTGTTGCTTAACGGCATTTAATGTTTAAACAACTCATTCTTATCGTATTGCAAAGTAACCATTTAAGTAAGCCTCTTTTTGGCGTCTGATAACGTAGAGAGCTGAGGATGGAGAGCAGAATGCACAAAACAGTTTTCAACAAAGCAGAGCTCTTAAACAGTCAAGGATGAATCTGTATGGAGCACTGTAGGGTGTGCTGTGTGTATTTTTCGCCTAAAAGACGCTACTTGCCCGCCTACGTTTGTGCAGTAAATGTTTCTTTTGTTGGTGGTTATTTGTGTGCCTTTTGATGTGTCCTTTCGTATGGGCCTCACTCGTTATTTTATATGCTTAAAATGTTTTAGAAGTGCAGGGCCACACTAGACACCTGAGAAATAGTTTGCATGAATCTTATTGAGTGCTGTACAAACGATATGTTCGCTATGTTTTATGTTAAGAAAAAGTCTTAAGGCAGTTAACTGACAAATCATAAAAAAAAAAAAAAAAAAGGCGGACAGTCCAGATTAAGTAAAGGTCTTCAGATGTGAAAGGCGAGAGTGGATGCTGTAACCAAAGACTGTAGGGTGAGCCCGAAATATAAAGCGAATGAGTGATATCACGGCTCACATTCTTAAATGATGAACTTCTCTATACTGTGAACAAAATTTCCACTGAAGGTAAAAAAAGTATTTCATTATATTAAGATCAAACAATGTAGCACAACAGCCACACTTCCAAACAGACAAAGGTTCGCTTCTCTATTGCATTACTACTGTGAGTACAATGTTACTATAGTGAGTGTAATGGATGAAACAAAGATGAGCAACTGTGTACTATATTTATATGGTTGTGTCGACGGGGTGGGGTGGGGGCTCTCTGGGGATTTTCTAAACGATGAGGCTGTGTGCTGCAGTGTTGTACTGTTCTCTGCAGAGGTGCTAGCATAGCTGATAAATGCTAGGCTGATCTCTCGTTTGAATGGAGGCTGCGAGGCAATGGTTGCAATATGGGTGGACGGATGCTGATGCAGCTCATTCAGATTGCTGCTGGGAGTGTCCTCTTTGCTTTCAGCATGTGCAACACTGGCACACACACACACACACACAATGACACACACAGCACAGACCTTGACACTACTGAACATGACATCCTCCCACAGTGCCTTCTCATTAGCTTAAGTCGTTGAGGTTGTGACATCGGCTATGTGCCTGTGTATCGTCTTTAGCTTGCCAGCTGCTGCTCCTCACCCCACCCCCTCACTACTGTACATTCTGCATTGATTTTGATGCTGAGCCTGCCCAGTGAAAGAAAAACCTCCATCCCAGTCATTTTCCACTGAACTGACCCTGGCTATTGTTCTCGCGTGATGAGGTGCAGTAGCTAGCTGCTCAGAGTGTGTGCGACTGGATGTGTTCTGTTGAGCGCTTCGAGTTCGCCTCCTGCAGCAGGGGATCTCTGCATTAGCGCAGCACACACTACGCTCTCTCTCCCCTCCCCCTTTCCTTCTCATGCTTTCTCTCTTTCTCTCTCTCTCTCTCTCCTGCCCCTCCTTTCCATGTGCAGACAAGGCAGCGTGCTGTGTATATGTGTGTGTATGTGCATGTGCAGGGTGAATAGGGATGCTGTATGCTGGAGCTGAGAGCTGCAAGGTGACTGAGGGAATGGAGAGGGATACAGAGCTCTGACGACAGTGACGATGCAGTGCCCTCTTCCCGAGCACCGTCTCCTCTTTACGTCCTTTCATCTCTCTCTCTTCCCTCTCCCTCTTTCTCTTTCTAGACTGAGGTGGACTGCCTGCCCTCCTTGCAGCGCCTCTTTCTCAGCTGCAACAACATCACCAGGTAAGAGCTAGTACAGCTTAACTCCCTCCTCCCCGCCGGGCAGGGACAGGGATGGTGGCCGGACAGTTCCGCGTCCACTCCCTTGGCTTTTGGCAGGGCCTGGCGAACAAGCTGCAGGAACACACGAACATGCACAGCCACACACACACACACACACACAGGGTTGCTGTGGTAGGTAGTTTCTGTAACCTAGAAAACATCAACCTGGATGTGTTCTTTATTGTTACTGTTGTTACCAAAAACAAAAAGGTTGCCAATAAAGTTATTCAGGCAACAGAGAAGCAGGCTGAGAGAAGGTAGCTCACTTCCACAGGAAATGAATGACAGATTTGAAGGTTGAGTGAATTGATGAGCAGCATTGCTAGGTGACGGCGTGTAGGATGAATGAGGGGTGTGTTTCGCTAGTTTCACTGGTGCAGATGTCAACTTGCTTCACACACCTTTTTCCAAACCTTTCGTCTGTGTTATCTCTTTGCTTCTCCCTCTCTGAGGCCAGCAATGAATAGTTAACTTGTTAAAGCAGCATAGCCTTTCACACTGAATCAGGCTGCTTGATTATAGTCACCTTGTTCTGTGACAGATCTGACCTGACGTCTCAAGCCAGCCCCCCTGTTCTAGTGTCTGTGTGATTTTGTATCTGGCATACTGTTACAGGGAGAACCATGAAGAGGAAATGGGCAACAAATAAGCAGTTTGTATTCTTAATCTCCTATATAAGTACAGTGTGGTTATTAGTTTCTATATGTACACATTATTATTATTATTATTATCATTATTCTCTATATTCTTATTATTACTATTACGACCTTTGGGTAAAGGCATTTTAATTAAAAGCACTCTTTTGATTTGATGCTCACCATGGCAGTGTATAAATGTGTGTGTACCTGGTGTGTGTACCTTTTAAAACCGTTCAGTGCTGATAAGGGAATGGTTGTTCTCTGTTGCTAGGTAGAGTTACCGAAGACACTCGTCTACATGGTCCAGTCAGTTTGGCCAGTAGAAGATATCAAAGACAAATAAATCCCTCATGAATGTTTGCAGTTATTGTTGCACTTAAGCATAATATTGCATTTTGACCTTATGAAAAAAGTAAAGAAACGGTGCAGGGACTGTAGTCCTAGATGAATTTGGAAATAAGTCAATTTTCAACCACACCTTTTGCTCGGCTTTCATGCACACAACACACATATTTGTTGTCTTATTGGACAGGTACAAGTGCATGAAGTCTTTTCGTTACTGCGACTATTATTGAGCGGGTTTATCATAGTAATACTACCCAAGAGGGCATCGGTCACTATGATTTGAATGCAGTAGTTGTGAAAAATGCATGAGATGCAATCAAGTAATAGTCTCTGACCAACAGCATCTCCGCACTACGTTCTAGTGAAGAAGAGAGGCCTAGCTGTGCCCACTGTCACTAAGAGATAAGTTCCCATTTCTCAAATCAAAAGTGAATTGTGAACGTTTGCTTTGCATTTGTAAGAGCACCAACAGTTCATCAGAGATTATTATCTGAGCCTCTTTTGAGACCTCTGGCTACGATCAGACATAGTGCAGTGTGGTGGGCTCACAAGTAGTTACAGGCAAATGATTCATCAAGGTTATTATCACAAATTAGCAACAGTAGAATCTCAACTGCCTTACATACATAGCATGACTGTGCTTTTTCATGTCTCCCTTTGCCACAGGGTGATATCAGCGCTGTGGTGGATTTTCCTCTCTTCATTGCCCCCTGAGTAATGTCAGGTTGCCACTGTGCTGGCTAAATTACCAGTTTTTCCTGTCTTGTTTTAGCTTGGCTCCATTCTGTCAACACAGGCCTGGATTAAAGAGTTCAAGACTCAAAATAGAAATTGGGGAAGTTGTCTTGTTTGGCTTAACCGGTGGATGACTCAGGCTTCCCAATACTTAGTTAGGTCATCAATCACTCTTTATCATTGTGGAGTACTCATTGTACCTTGTATTTGTATTGGTAACATTTGCATGTTTGTGTAGCTCTAACTCCTGATCTCATTTTACACGTGTTTTGTTTGTCTAGTTTTGATCAGCTAGCCTGCCTTGGAGAGTCGCGCTCCCTTTCTGAGCTCACCCTGGATGGGAATCCTGTAGCCCTGGAGACATGGTACAAGCAGGCCGTCCTGCGCTGTGTGCTTCATCTGAGACAGCTGGACATGAAGCGCATCACAGTAAGGCTGATCTGTTTAACTGTGTCTGTTTGCATGAGCGAAAACTGGCCTCTGAACCTTGTTCAACTAATGGTCCAAACCTTTATGTCACTTTCTGAGCATATGTTCCTGACAGCAGTGTAGATGTTGCTTCTTGTGTGTGACTTGACATAACCTTGATTCATAATAAACTTGATAATTTCAACAAAACAAACAAACCCACATTGGCAGTGTCCTATTCACTCTCAATGGGGCATCTCTGAACTCCTGTACATCTTGACGATGCTGTACTTGTTAGTCTTTGTCCTCTGACATTGGTGCAGGATTCATCATGTTCTTCGGTGCATATTTAAGTCAAAAATGTATCGGTTGACACTACTATAAGTAAAACTATAAATTAAGCATTTACAATACACATAATCTATATCCAGTCTAACAAAACAATGATTATTCTCAAACATAAATATGAAGTCATGGTATTTATTGAGCATGCCAGCAAAGTGCTACAGTGAAATATCAGCAGGCTTTTAGAGGCTGTCAAGCAGAGAGCACCCAGGTCTGAGCTTGTACTACCACACACCTTGCCCTGAAAACATACTGCTGATACTTATAAAAAAATTCACTCCAATTTCAACGATTTCCTGTTTTTACTTGAATTTTAAGATACGTGTGGTCCTAAACGTGTTTGACAAGTTTCATGATGTCCATTAAACCCCTCCAACAAACTGAACACTGAAAACAGTGATGGTGTTTGATTTGCAGGATGTTTGCTTTTTGGAGATGCAACGTTTTTTATTTGACAACTTCAGCCTGGAGTTTCCATCTTTTTTTAAACGGTGTCATGATATTGCTGGGGGCAAACTTCTTAGTAGCCACTGAAGAGCTAGATTTTCCCCTCCAAGTGATTTGGAAAAACTTTCCCCCAGTGCGCTATGCTGCCAAGAGATGTGAGATCAGATTATCTGAGATAAAAATACATGCCTGATTGTTGGCATATTCAAAAGCTAAATAAGTTATGTTCAAACAAGACACAAGGCACATTAGACTGGAGCTGTCTCTGACTAAAGATAGTATCACTTGACACTTATAGTCATTACATTTTATTGACTAATAAAACAGAGACCCACTCTGATTATAATATTTACCTGCAAAAACATTTAATGTGGCAAATAAAGCTTCTATCAAAGACAGCTGTTATGTTTTCGGGAATATGTAAGTTTCAGGAAGTATCTTAAATACATTTCAAATGTTGTCATTTCATTAATAGACTGAAACCTTAACAGCCAGAAAATCAACGTAATATACTGTGTATGCTGCTTAAACAGACATTGTTATTACAGCTTTTACAACCATTAAGATATTTATCGATTTCACATATGCACTTTGGTCATTTGTCCCATTAGAAGCTGTTCTTTTTTTTTTTTTTTTTTTACAAAATGAGTTTAAAGTAGTGACATACAGGCCTGGCATCTTAATCTGTCTCCGCTAGCTGACATCAGTGCCTTGACTCCAGTGAGGCTTGCATTTTGCCTCTATTGATCAGATTGAAGCATTGTCTCTGGTAGCTCGTCACAGACAGCTGAATATCCCGCAGCTCTCAGCTGGCACACTCAGATTGTGTTAGCAGCATTGCATTCTGGGAGTTTTTTGGCTTTCCCCAACAGCTGGGCTCAGTTGATCCAAGACTGAAAATCAGACAGATAATCCTGTGATGTGGCCGGCTGGTGTGAGAATCTCTCCCATCCTCCACAGTGGTCCACTTCTGGTGTAGAGGACAGTCTGGCGGGCATCTTTTGTGGTCACCCTCTCTCTTGAATAATTCAGAACTCATGAATGGAGCGACACTCTGATTGCACAAGCTTTCTTTTTCAGGACGAGGATCGGCGCACGGCTGGTGTACAGGCTCGCAAAGAGGAGGAGAAGAAGAGGGAGAGTCACAAGCAGACCATTCATAAGGTACCTCCCAGATCTGATTTGCTGTCTTTGTTTGACTGGCTTCGGCTCTTAAATATGTAGCAAATACACGTGACGGCCTACATCTCAGTGAGCAGATTTAACAAGTGTCCTCTACAGTTTTACGCATCAACTGAACGTTTTCCTGTAGTTTGAATACAATACATTTTACAGTATTAGCCAGCACCTGGTCATTATAAATATGGCATCCATGTTAAAGTAAGGGTAATGTGTGTATTTGGACAATAACAAACCTCTTAATAGTAGTTTTTGCACATATTTTATTTAATGATTAGCTTGCCTGTCAAAACTTGTGATGAAAGCTAAAAAAAATTAGTTCCCAACTTTTTTTCCTTCTTCTTATGTATTTTCTAACGTATGTGTCATTAAATACACTTTTTGGCTACTGAATTGACTTTTCAATTTTTCAAACATAACCACAGACAGTACTACACAACACAAGGGCCCATTGGGAACATTGTTAATATATGGGGAGGGATGCACTGTCCACAGGGGTACTGTATCTGTAAATGGGTGTGTAAATTATATTTTATTTCTTTAAATGGTCTAAGACGTTCTGTCTTGCACAGACATCTGTTTTGCAGTAAATGTGTGTGTGTGTGTGTGTGTGTGTGTGTGTGTGTGTGTGTGTGTGTGTGTGTGTGTGTGTGTAAGTATACTGTAAATTGATGTGCTCTTGCTGTGTCTGCACTGCAGTAGTCTTGCTGAGAGATGATCTCTGTGTTGAACACATTGTCTCTCAGTAACCTAACTCCTGCTAATCCCTGGGTGTTGAGAAAATGTTTTACTGAATGCCGCAGCCAAGAGTTTGTAAGGGCCCTGGATTCACTATGAATTTGTACTGACTCACCCCTGCATCGGGGAGTGGCACATTCCATAACAGCATATCAAAACCACAGCTTGGCCAGGAAAGAACAATTGAAAGAAACAGTAGAAGAGCGGAAAGCTTCTCACTTGCAGGGCAGGGATGTCACTTTTACTGCTGTAAGAGCCAGCTGCAGTTAAATCACAATACTGCGGTAAAGGAAGCAATTAAATTGGACCAACACATGCATTTACAATTGCAGATTGCAGATTTTTTTCTGCCAGTAAGCAGTTTTCATACTTTCTTCAACAACATACTGTATCTCAGTCTCAAGACAGAGATGTTCCATCATCTTAGTATGTGGCCTCTGTGTTCTGCTCCAAAAGAAGTGTAACATGAAACCTTCTCTGTCTTTGTTTGTGTGTGTGTGTGTGTGTGTGTGTGTGTGTGTGTGTGTGTGTGTGTGTGTGTGTGTTGCATTCTTTAAGGAGAAGCGGCGTCTGGCGATCCGTAATGCAGCGCAGCAGTGGGAGGGCGTCAGGGCCTGCCTGGAGCTGCCACCTACAAATGGTGCTAAAGAAGAAGTTAGTCCAGAGAACAGCCCTGCCCACAGCCCTGCCCAGACCAATGGCCTCACACAGGAGCCTTCTCCAGATGAACCCAGGTACACACCACCTCAGCTAAAGATTAAGCCACTTAAGTGACTGTGTCTAAGTGCAGCCTTACAGAGCAGCTAGCATGACTGTAGACTCTTAGTTTTTTAATTACATATTAGATATTGGTCAGTCACGTCAAGAATGAGAATCATTAATTTTACTGAATTGCCTCTTTTTCATTTTTCAAGTGTTCAATTAGGCATTCATTTAGTCAGATGTTTTTGGTATTCAGTCAGTAAGGGTTTTGTTAAGGGTTACAGTGGAAGGTTTTGGTGATGTTCTTGGGAGGAATAAAACTGTTCTTTCTGTAAATATAAGATATTCTTACATTTTACAAATCTGTTGACACTTACATCTACCACACATGCATGGCTAACACTATGCAGTCTAATTATTTAGATTTGGTTAGGCTGTACATAATGTAGCTCAGATAGAAGAGTGAAAAGGTGAGGAATTGTAATGTATCTTGGGGTTTGGATTCCAGGATGTTTGATTTGATATACAGTACTCATTAGTCTCCCTGCATGACAGCTGGTCTGGGGCCTTGGTTGGTACTGATGTTGGGCATGAAATCTGTTATAGAGCAGTTTACAGATAACATTTTATCAGAGCTGTTGGCAGACTTATCTGGGGCACCCTGATCATTTTAAACCAGTTTCATGATAGCAAAAGTTATGTGCTATCTGAATGGAAACACACCAGCCAACGAGAGAGAAGTCAACAAGGTAGAACAAGGGAGATAACATTTAAAATGGCAACCACAAAGAGACATCAAGATCGTGTAGCCTTCTAGTTCAATTGACAGCTGAGATGGTGGAAAGGGAACGTGTCTTTCAGCGTGTACCAATATCATTAAGATTTTGGGAACTATGTGCATTTTTTTCTGGCATGCTAATCTTAATCATTATGTGATGCAGTTATTTCTAATCCTGTAATTTCTGTTTGTACTTAGAGAGCGGAGAGTCTGCAAAATGTCGTTTTATGTTTCTGTTTCAGCTGATTTCAAAATTGGTTTGGATGTTAAAGCCCCTCTAATCTGAGCCTGGCTTTACATGATTGCTGCTCCTTCATCTGAGAGGGGTCTGAAAAGAAACAGTTTGCTCTGATGTTGTTGTTGTTTTTTGTTTTTATCAGACGGGTAAGCCCGGGTTCAGGACCCGAGAGACCATCAGTG
Source organism: Nannoperca australis (assembly GCA_036023655.1). Taxonomy (NCBI): domain Eukaryota; kingdom Metazoa; phylum Chordata; class Actinopteri; order Centrarchiformes; family Percichthyidae; genus Nannoperca; species Nannoperca australis. Next base: position 27,157 of record JAVQJD010044504.1, read on the forward strand.
GGAATGGAGAGCAGGCTGCGCACCAACAGCCGTCCGAACAGCCCACGAGATTCCAAGTAAGACAAAAAATGTGTGTGTCTGTGTGTGTGTGTGTGTTTGTGTGTCCAAGTCTACATAATGTCCCGACTTCTTAAATGCCAAAAAAAAGTCTTCAGTCAATAGATTAGTAAAGTAGTCTGTATTTACCAGTAACTTTATGGGGCACAAACTGATTACAGACTGAGTTCTGTTGGCCTCCATGATGATTTAAGGACTGACAGATGTGTAATAAAACTGAGTAAAGGATCAGTTCGCATCATCTCTCCTCGTATGTAGCCATACAAATAGATCTGGTTTTAGTTGCCCAGGTTTGAGACTCACTTGTATCAGTTGAATGGAATTTCACCGCAGGCAATGTTACATGAAGTAACATTGAAAAAGGGTGTACAGACAGGCAGACACTCATAGATAAACACACACACAAATATACAGACAGATCAATGAAGCAAGCTAACGTTGTCATGCACGAGTGAACGTTGTGTTCACTTAATTTCTGAAATCTGCAAAAATGTATAGTATAGAACGCACAGAATAGACTACACAGAGCATGTAGAGGGATCATCCTGGTTATAAATTTGATTTATGCAGCAGCTGGAGCATCATCTTGAAATATTCTTTAGTAACAAAGTGGCCCTTTTGCTTACTCTGGGGGCGTGGGTCTTGGCTGCTCCTAACATCAGTGCATGCATGTCTGAGATGTTTAAAGACAGTTTCCTTTTTCCACTGTTTACAACATCATTTTGGAAGTGCTCTAAATCAACAATCTGCGCCGAGACTAATGTGAGCGTAGGGTTCAGATATACTCTCCTACATGGATTGTGATCCAAGTCTGGATGAGTTATAAGGGGGAGGGCTGTTATTACATGTTTCAAAGACGGCTTTTCCTTCCTGCACCAGGATACAAAAATGGCCCCAAAGCACAATCCCTCAACGGCAAAGGCTTTCCTTTACAGGGCCTATTATAGCTGCAGTCATGTAGCTTAACAGGTCATGGCGACGAACACGATTCAATCTACCACTCTCTCATGAGTTAGGAGTTGTATTACTTTGGCTTGTATTAAATGATAAACTAACAAGGGCCTTTACAAACCCTGGCACCACCGATAAGTTGAAAGAAGAAGCAAGATCGGTGACTAAAAGGTCAAAATGCCTGGGTGTATATTCAGTAGGTGGGAAATTTAATGGTTGTTCCGTTCAGCAGTGAGTGGGTTTATTGAGAGATTATAATGCCTACACAGTGTAGCCCAGGTGACCTCAGAAAGCTGTTGATGTACTAAATGCTGAAGAAATTTACACCATCTTCCCCAATGTAGAGCACGGAGGGGCAGATGATGGATGAACTTCCATGTCTGACTCTTTTTTGAGACCTGTGAATCAACACTAATGTCTCACTAGTGCATGACATCACACATCAGGTCCTTGAGGGTATAAATTCCCAGGAAATACTACAGTATTTATATTACGCTGCTGCACCCTGAAGAGACAGTATATGGTTTGTTACAGCCATACTCACGTTATTTCAGAATCTCAACAGATTCCTGGTTACCAACATGTTTTTCAACATCCACACATCTGGACCGGTTCGGTGGCAACCTAGGGAGCAGGGCAAACTTGCGCTTGCTACCATAGCAATAATGGTAGCAAGCTGAAGCAATAATCTGAACCAGGGTAGAAATTCTGCAGGTTGATGAGTTGATGGATGACAGGTGTGTAGACTGATTGCAGAACTGGGCAGGTGGTGAGATGGTAGCCCCGCCTTCCCGGTAGACTCACACACACACACACACACACACACACAGACAAACAGAACACACAAGAGTGAGGGGAAAACACCAGAAACATAAGGAAAACAAGATGAAATGAGCACGGTGGAGCTGTACAGCTACATTGCACCTTTTTAAAATGGCCAGTGTTTAGAGACCGGGGCAAACGATTGTTGCAACAACACAATTCATGTACCCACATTTTTCTAATATTTGTGATCAATCACTATGTTGAACAAAATGTTTCACAGAGGGTTAAACAGTTAAAGCAAAAACAACACTACACTGCCTGAGAATATAGTTAAATGTGATGAAGAATAGGGAAAAATATGAGCATGATGTCATATCTGGTTGGCATTAGCAGCCCCAGTTTGGTGACAAATTATATTGAGGTTGAAGTGAATGTTGACAGCACATTAAGCGTGATCGTGTCAGCGGGTTCTTACAATAAGTTATGGGACAATACAAGCGTCACTGCCGGTGCCGAGTGTGACAGCGATGCAGACCCAAGTTTTTTCTTATGCAAACAATTTGGGATTTATTTTTACCTACTTTCCCCTGATAGATGGAAGTGAGATAATTATTACTCAGAAATCCAATAGTTGAGTTGGTCACCGTGTGGGGAGATGGAGACGCCTTTGTACCATTCATACATACATTCATTTAATTAAGAGTTGGGCTGAGATCATGAACAGGTGGTTTTCCAGACACATAAATCAATGAGTTATCTTAACAATGGTGAGAAAGAAGTTCAGCAGGCTCCCTCGAACGAAACCTGAAATCCCAAACCACCACATAATGTAGAAACACACTTTACACTGACAGTCTGCAGGACTGAGCACCCAATAAGCCTAACATCTGCCACTTGAACCATTTGTTTTCACTTTTCACCAGAGCGAAATGATGAAATGCTCTCTTGAAATGACAGCTCAGAGTAATGTCTCATACGTGTCACTACCACACAGTATTAAGGCAATTGGAGACATGTGTATGCTACAAGCCATGTCTTTGGGGGGGATTAAGTTGTTGAGAGATGACAGACGTCCTTTTTAAAACTCCTGTAGGATTAAGTGAGATCGCCCTAATTGAATTAGATTCTAATTCTAATAGGTCGGAGCAGGATCCGTGTAATTGTGACAGATTCTTCGTTTGGTCTTCACAGCCTTCTCATTTCTTCTCTCGGTTAGTTGCTGGGTTTATATCAGAAGAGGATCCAGGGCCACCTGGCAGCCTTTCAGCTGTGATTACGGGGGATCACAATATGTGACACAGTGCAGAGTGTATTGATGGCACACTTCCCGGCGCACACAAGTTGCTCTCGTTCTTTATTTGACTTATCTACATGTTACACTCTGTCTCCTCCTGATTTACAGCCTTTGGCAATCCTACATCTGGGAGGCGTGGCATTTCCTGACGATTAAACTGCTTTTAGTGTCTGGCACCTCTCCATCTATTGCTGGCCGAATCGCATGTTTTGTCTGTCCGTGCTTGCAACAGGACACACTTTTTAAATGTTTTCACTACTAGTTCTGGTTTGAATACTTTTAAATATTACACCTGCTCTCAATTAATGCTCTTTTGATTTGAATGCACATTTAATTTATATATATATTTCTTATTACTTACACCTACTTTTGTAGCTAGAATCTAGAATCCACTATTTTGAAGCCTTTTCACATCTTTCAATGCCCACGTCAATTATAGAAGTTGGCAGTGTAACAAGGAGCCAGAGTAATAATTGACCTTGTGTGTTATTCAAGGTGACCGGTCACCGCAGTTTTACAAATGTGGGTTTTGTAATCATAGTCTTTCGGGGGATTTTGTTAGTTGGAGTTGGCAGTCGGATGACTCTGCCACACCGTGTCCACTTCGCTTGATGTCTTAATGGCATCTCCTTACTTTCTGCCATGAGCATCCCTTGACATTTGATGAAGAATGGCTTTAATATAGGGTGCATGGAGGATCATGTAAGATGTGTCTGGATACATGTAGGATGATTGAGTGTGACATTCCCAGTCAGTCACTGGTTTATTGGGAGATGTTCAGATTGTATTGCATGATTAATCCAGTTGTTGTGTTTACTGGCAAGTGTAATTTATGGCTTTTTTTTTGTTAGGCTTTGGCCCTCCTAAAGGGTACTTAAAACTAACTGAACTAATGAAAACTGACTGCCTGACTGCAAGGCAGACTATAGCCTCAGAGAAGATTTTGAGTTACCTCACCCTGTGTACTTATATAGACACATACCAGCAGACCACACATGCACAAAATGTTTCCCAAAGGCCAAACAGCCATTGTCTAAACTGGTCCTGCACTTTGTCGTCTCCTGAGGCATCTGGCCAGTCTTTTACACAAGAATGAATCAGTTAAAGGAACTCAGTATCACCCACTGAGAACCTGATGTCAATGTCACACATATGATGTGGACTGGCGATGATTACTGGCTAGCACCACATACCAAACATCCTCAAGGGCTTCACTTTAATATGATTGGATTGACTTTATATTTATAAACTTTATGTAATGAACCAAAAGTTTTAACATGATATTTTTTTTAATTTTCCAAGACATTATGTTTAAAGTTTTTTGAGATTTTTTTTTAACTCAAATACTCTAAAACAAATGTGGATCTATGACAAAAAAAGAAAATTATAATTATGTACAATCTTATTCTGCGAACATCAGTATGTGCAGAGGCGGCAGAAGTAGATCTAGTGTCTCCATCACTCCTCTATTCTCTTGTCCGTTGTTTTGTCTTTACCTGCACCTTCTTATTTGTTTGGCCGGGACTCCAATTTACTGTGGCATACCTCTCATGCTGAAGATGGCCGTTAATATTCCAGTTTAATTATTTGTCTAGTTTTCCAAATCTTTGATCCCCTTTTTGCTGCTCGGTTAGCAGAAGAAACTGTTCTTTCTCTCCGTCGTGGAGAGGAGTCACTCTTACTGTGCCTGCAACAAAGGTGGCCTTTTCAAAGAAGCTTCTCACTGCACATCTTCATGTTGATTCCCTATATATCTCCCTTTCTGTCTACAGTATGTCCTTTATCATCTCCTTTTCTTTTTCTGTCCCTCATCACAAACCTTCTAAACATTGGCCTCGACAAGAAACTTGGATTGGAGTTCTGCAATCAAAGGATTAGTTTTCTAAGCACTGTGGCTTTCTGTTGCGGCAAGATTGGGAGGGTGTGAAATATGAATAGGGGTGATTAGTTTGCCGGCGGGCTGAACCCAGAATGATCAGTGTTGAGTAGCGTGCAGCCAGTAGCCATCTGATGCCCTGCTGAAAAGTCCCCTGAGTGTCAGCAGACCCAGAGGGCTGAGCACATGGGCTCGGGCAGGGAGATTATGTCCCCTTGAGACTCGCCCAGATTCTCCACTCTCACGACTCTCTTATCAGGGAAGGGCTCTTCAGCTGTCGTAAAAGAGAATAGAAAGCAATTAGGCAAGATGAACAGGACATTGACTAATCCACTGCGTGTTCTGTTGCACTGTTGCTTTTTCAAACAAGTGTAAGCAGTACACGTTTGGCTCAATGATATTCTATATGTTTCACAAGGCAACACATTCTATGCATTCAGCATATCAAGCCTGATTTACAAAGACTGTTTTTGTGTGTGTGTGCGTGTGTGTGTGTGTGTGTGTGTGTGTGTGTTTTGCAGGCTTGTGGAGACAGGGAGCGGCAGTGTTCAGAGCTTGTCCCTCTCTGACAGTCACCTGGCAGAGCTGGATGGAGACACCCTGCGTTTATTTGGCCTCGGAGCCCTGGAGGCCCTGGAGAGGGGCTGGGGATCTCAGACTGCTGGTGCTGTCACTATAATAACCTTCCGCTACATCAACTTTGACGCCATTTTGCCAACACTGCCGCGAATAAGGGTCAAGTTCCCAAATCTATCTGTGAGTGCGCTGGCCACGTGCCATAATGAGCCATTGGATAATGTTGACATAAATTAACATGTACATAAAAGTAGAGATGGTTGTAGTAAATGCTGACCGCCATGACATGGTACAAAAGCTTTATTCAGACCGCAGGCCAATCAGATTTGTTTCTCAAATCAGATCTTTAAGACACACTGTCCGCACTGTGCCAGCGATCGGATCGGATTTGTGTGTCCACACATCACCAACCTATCTGCATGGGTTGCTGTGGTAACAACATAGAAGTCAATAACTACGCACGCTATCAGTGCGCTTTTCCAACGTGAAAGCATGAGAAATTGAGATCCATTTTGCTGTAACAATCTAGGCAAGTCGTGGTGCAAAACTCCTCCGTTGCACCAGAAAAACTCAGCGTATGCATCCACTCTGATGCACTTCCATCACTCTGGATTTGACGTTGTTGTGAGTGGCGTTGTCCATGTTTGTCATCAACTTCTGCCATTATCCACTGAACCATTTCCTATTTTAGGCAATGGATCTTGTAGGACTAGATGACCACATTAAACCAATGTAAATCCCCCCCCCCCAAGCTAATTTAACATCTAACACCAGCAGATAACTTAAGGTGTTGGACATCCAGTTGTGGTCATTCTGAACCTCCTGCACAAAAAACGTTTCTCCTCAGTAGAACCCAATAATACCCTAATTTGTCATCATTCCAAAATTGTGATAAAGAGCACAGACTTCAAAGGCAAAGAGTTCATTTAGCGGTCATTGGTCATGGTGAGGACTAAAAAGCTAGCCGACACTATCTGATATATACATTTTTTTTCACTTTAACCCCACTTGGCCGCCTCACAGGTGTTTCTGCTTCTGGGCATGAAATGCACCGATGCACACAAAGAGTCAGGGCTAATCAGGAACGATTTCTGTATGTCCACTGTACTCTTCTTGCTTCCACATAGAGAAACAAAGAGGAAGGGAAATGCAGAGAAGGGAATTTAGATTGTCTTTGAATTAAACTTTGATATTGCAAGTACAGTTTTACTGGCCAGCTTTTCATTGTCGAAACTTAAGTTAATTTTTTCCAGACTCAACAAATAATGCTCTTTATATTGAAAAAAAAACTTGTAACATATACTATAATTAGGAGGACATTTTTATTCAAAGCAACTTACAGTTTTTCGAATGGAATAAAACTCCTAACCCTTTCAGTCTTTGCCATTATAAACTCAGTGGGTTACAGGCATGAACAAATATACAGTATCTATATAGTTCTACCTCTCTGAATACAACTACTTACTTTTTCTGCAGCACCTGATCTTCTTGGAAACAAACATCAGCCGTCTGCCGCAGCTGGCAGCACTGGCTCAGGTGAGGCGTCTGGACCAGCTGACCATCCAGCCAGAGGGCAACCCCGTGGTTAGTCTGGCTCTGTGGCGCCCCTTCGTCATCTACCGCCTCCACCACTTCAACCTGCAGAGGATCAATGGCCAGGAGGTGAGGATCAGCTCAGTTTTTAATGCAGTCTTCATGCTGTATAAAGGTGGAGTACCCTGTCGCCTTTGTAAGACACAAATATAGTGACAAATAACACATTTCACTCTTAATTAAAATGCATTAAATGTGTTATTTATTGTGTATGGGGAAATAGAATTAGTTGAGTTTAATATGCCATTTTGGAAGCACAATATCAATAGTGAATTTTGAAGGTTTTAGGAATTGATTGATTTTTAGGCTTTACTTTGTGACTGAAAGTTAGATGAGAAGATTGATTCGATGCTCAGGTTTGTCAGTGAAATGTAAGGCCACTTCTAACAGCTGGGTAGCTTAGCTTAGCATAAAGACTGGAACCGGGGGAAACAGCTAGCCTGGCTCTGTCCACCACTTCCAAGGATCACAAATGAACACGTCATAACTTGTTTGTTGAATCCGTGCAAAATGGCAAACTCTTCTCATCTAACTCCCCATCAGGAAGCAAAAAGTCAAAATATCCCTTTACTGTTACCAACCTTAAATTATGGGCTCATCTCCTGGGATGATCTACCTAGGATTTTTTTCTATTTTTAGACTTGATTTAATAAATCTTCTGAAATCTAAATAGATCTTAAAATTAGTTTATACCTGTTGTTTTTCTTGTGTCAGTTTTCATTGTGTCAGCTGTCGATATTATGTGGTTTTCCAACCAGCATCTGTGAAATGTACTCAAATAAAACAGAGTTGTACTTTCTTGATGAGGCTATAACTTATGACAAAATTCTATAAACACGTGACAAAGCAAAAGTCTACATTGAGTCTATAGTGTAGATCAAGTAGCCGACCAATCAAGCAACTTTTGCTGTATGTGTATGTTCTTGTTTGTGTTTACCTCAGGTGACCATGAATGATGTGATCGCTGCAGAGCGCGTGTTTGGAACACTGGGTCATATAGCAGCCACCGAAACTCCACGTTGCCGGCTGCTCCTGCTGTTAGAGGAGTCCAGGTGAGAACTTGCTCTTAGACACATAAGCACAACATAACATTAACTAGAATTTAATGACAGGTGTGCGTTGTGTCCCGGGCTGTGTACGTTTGTTCGTTTAGATATGTCAAGAATGTGTGGATTCTTAAACGTGTATATGTTTGAGTTACAGCTTGTGAGCGTGTGTAGGCTGCTGTACATGTATGTGCATGCCCGTACGTAGCGTTTTGCGTGCATATATTTGTGTGTGTATGTGTGTGTGTGTGTGTGTGTGCTACGTTTGTGTTGAATGATGTGGGAATTAGAGTGTGTCTCAGGGTAAGGGTGGGTACTTGGCACTTTGACACAAACATTCCTCTCTCTCCTCAGCCAAAAGCTCTTGAGGTCTGTCACTCCTGGTTAATAAAAAACATCCTAGCAAAGCAAAAAAAAATTGCTGAATTTGTCACGCACAAGAATCATTTTTAACGGTTCTTTATTGTCTGGTTGGTTCAGGGCAGACTAAATTGTGAAAGGCTGCACAAAGTATTCCCGTTCCTCCAAAGATTGGAAATTTGCCAGGTCAAATCATCTGACTGATTAGGAAAAACTGTATTACATTGTTTATTATTATTATTATTATTATTGTAGCTCTCAGTAATTTTCATTTGAATTGACATAATTAGGGAAATGAATTGCTCTGTTAGTTACTCAGTTAGAGGTCAAAGACAGTGACAGTAATCTGCAAAAGAGAATTTGAGGTGAAAATAAAGGAAAATGCATGCACAGTGAAATATTTACAGAATTCATAAAACCTAATCATCACTCACTGTTGAGCAGCATGTGAGCCTAGTAATGAATTGGAGCAGCCTCAGTGACCACGTTTACATGCTCATTTTCCTCTATTATTCAGAATATGGCAATATTCCACATTTGATATGGGTCATGTAAACAGTATATTCCGAATTAGGTCTTATTCCAGATGTGGGATAGAGACACATGCACAAAAAAAAAGCCCACATTTCTGGGCGGAAGGAGAAACCCACCTACATATCGCAACGCCCACCTTTTCGAGAAGGTGGTTAAATGAATGAAAGAAGGAGGCTGTCTTTGCACAGTCTAACAAGGATGCATGTAAACGGGAATATCTGTGGAATATTCATTTTCATCAGCAGCAAAAACTGAATATTCAGTCAGTCAGTGTCTTCGGTTGCCCTTTCAGAATAATGATTGAAAATGAACTAGTGACATTTTTGTGCAACTGGCTCTTGGCTGCAACTCACCCGGGTTCACACGCTGTTATGGGCGGCCCGAGGCCGAAGATCATTTTTGCATCTGTACTGAAATCTTAATCACTGGAATCTGCATTACCCCTTCAGTCAGTATATCCATTTGTTCCACTAAATGCTGTTAGATGTGACAAAGCCTTGTTGCTGTAGACTGTACATCACATAAAGTCATGGTTCCTGCAAAGGTCAGTGTGTGGAGGAAGGCCTTTATTTTCACATAGTTTGAAGATCTATCCTCACTAGGGTCGTACGACTGTAAGGCCCCCTGGATGTGTAAATGTGCATCGGGTTATTGTGAAGAATCCCTTTAACCTACACTTCTTTATGAGATTCATGATCTAATTCCTCAGAAATCTTTCAAATTTCAATTTATTTGTCATGACCCACCAAGGACTTTGTGTGTTTGTGTTCTGGTTTCCTGTTTTATTTTGTAATCTGTGCGCTTGTGTCCATGTGTTCCTTTTGACTTCCTGTCATTGTCAGTTTGATTAGTTTCACCTGTGTTCTTACTCACCTGTTTCTGTTTCCATCGTTTGCCCCTTTTCTATTCATACCGGTTGTCTCCCTTTGTTTGGTGTTGGATCATTGTCGGCATCAGTGTTGTGTCTTCTCGTATCCTGTGTATTTTTGCAAGCCCACGCTTGAGGTGAATAAATCCTTTGTTTCTGCTGGAGCCGTCTGTCCGCATTTGGGTTCTTCTCCTGCTGCCTAGATGGCACATTGTGACATTATCAGACTAGTTTCTTGCAGCAAAAGGAACACTAACTGCGTTGGCCTAATGCTGTAAACCCAGAACATGTGGCGCTTCAAGTAGGAGCAAATGTATCTAAAAATTCCATTTGACCCAGATGTGATACTATTTATGTTGCATGTAATCCTTAGCTGTAGTTAGTTTGCCGTGGATCGTATTGCCAGGTGTTTCCTGACCAATGGTTTGAAGGGCAAAAATGTACGGTAACACTTGCAGTCACCCCTTTCTTGCTCATGTTGCTGAGCTAATGTTAGCTTGCTAATGTCTGTTTCATGCCAAATGTTAGCTTCTAAATGTTGCCTTCATTTGAATGAATGTGGCAAACAATGGCCAGATGAAAGATTGCTACTGCCAAACAAAGAAATGTTTTTTATTTTTATGAAGGGCAGTACTTATCTCCTCGATTCTCATCCCTCCCCTCCAGTAAGGGTATCCTGCAATTGATTGCAACATGAGGTCCCACTGGTAGGATGCTGTAGTTTGAGCTTCTACTGCTTTCATTGGCTGTTTGTTTATAATGGTGCACCGTGCACAAGTTGTAGTAAAAAAAAAGACCCTAAGCATTTTTATTAGAAAAGGCTTGTTAGGACAACCCTGTTGAATCCTTGACCGTATCCCCTTTTTGGGAGCTCCCATCTTTTACTTGACTCCTTTCATTACTAAGGGTCTCACTGTCTAATGCAGCCAATATAAAGTGTAATGCTCTTGTTGCGTAAAAATCTTGTATCTTACAAAATGCAACTACATTGCACAAGCCCCTTTTTTAAAATAGATTTTATTTAGATATTCTAGTCAGCAACTAGAGTATCATGTTAACTAGGCTCAAGCTTAAAATAAAAGAGCTCTGCAAGTAGTGTTACAGGCTTTTCATCACTCACTGGATATTCTTTGCACAAGAACCATTTGACTATTACAATCAGATCATAACTGCTGTTCTCTCAAGGGATGTTTACACTCGGCTACGCTCTGGTAGGAAATGGAACACTTTCTCTGATGCCCACAGGATTCTCACTGACAGTAAAATGCGTGCACACACACTCACACGCGCGCACGTCTACCTTCCTGCTTCTTTTACCTTGTCTTATCAGCGTGATGTGTGGCTGATGCACACTAATTCATTTTGGCGCGCACATGCTCTCTCACTTTATCTTATCCTATATGGAATGTTTGCCTCCAGCCTCCTCTGAAGACTATTTCAGTATCGTGGAACATGTCGGTGCAGTTGTGCATCACATGAGATTTTGTACTGATAGTCAGCAACATTTTGATGTAGTTTACATCACTTTTAAATTCATCTAAAGCGTTTATACGTTTACACTTGATAAGAGTGAAATTAGAACACTGATATTTAGGGAAATTTTATCAAATGTAAAATATCTACATTTAATTTAGTGACAGTTTGATTGCAGCCATCTCATGAATTAAGGTATTTTTTCAAAAGAATTGACTGTTGGCTGACCCTCTGTGTTGTATCTGCTGTCAGTTCTGATGGATTTCTTAAGCAAGTACATTTTTTTTTAAAGAACACACCTTTTGTTACCTTTTGTGTCACTCACTTTCTGCTACTGTTCCTCCCCGGGTGTCTGTATGCCTCTTGACTCGGTGCCTAACTCGCGTTCCTCTCTTCTCCCTGAAGGAAGCGCCAGCTGCAATTCCTGTTGGAGGGGCGTGGCCGGAGGGCGGGGCTGAGTCCGGAGGAGCTGCGAGACAATGGGAGGCTCCTGGGAGAAGGCCTGAGCAGAGCGCTGTTCAACTACCCAAGCAGACTCTGCAACGCAGAGAGCCCGGAGGTCCGTTCTGTTTGATTTTAATTTTTTTAATGGCCAAGTGGTTTGAAAAACAACTGAGCAACAACTCTAGAAACAGCCTGAAAAGTTGGTAAAAGCTAGTTTGTCTGCCCCCAGGCCTTGCTGTGTCGTAGAGTGACATCTCTTTTAATGTCAGTTGAACCAATAAATAAGATTTTATGTTGCATTCCTTTTTTTATTTGTATTTTTTGCAATAATTCTTGGAAAGCTTTCGCAACCCTAACCCTAACCAATCAATTTCCATGCATCAGGGTATCCTATCATAAATCCAGCACACCGTCAGACAGGAATCAACACAGACCATCCACCCTGTATAACTGGTTTGTGTGTGTGTGTGTGTGTTATCATGTGGGCACCTGCCATCACAGATGTTTTTGCTGAATGCAATATTTCAACAACCACATCTGATTTCACTTTCTACGCTATTGTGTTGCGGTTCCTCGTTGAAAACAATGCTATGCTCCTGGTCCCAAACGCAACCGTTTCCACCACAGCAAGTAAATAGTATTTACAGAATGAACCTTCTGAACTGCTGAATGGGCTATCAACAATCAAGACCAGGAAGAACCACTAATGCAGTCACAATATAATTTTATTCGAGCTCAAACTAAACCTCCCTTCCACCAAGAGTGTGTGGAGTGGCACATTTGAGGTGTCTAGGTGCATTTTCTTTCTCTAGATTTTCTGCCTCCCGTTCAGATCATGTCTGCTTCCGCCAAGGAGTGGATGTACACGTTTTAATTCTTTAATTCAATCAATGGATTAGGCTGGCATGCTTTTTGCTTTTAATCTAACCCTGTAATAAAACCGGCTGGGCTCCAGCCCCCTGCGACCCTCCAAGGATAAGCGGTTATAGATGATGGATGGACGGGTGGATAATAAAACCAATACCAGCAATTTATTCTACTAATTAGTAGTGTCTGTGTAGCCAGTACCTGAGACAGATTATGCTTCTGTGGCGTGTAAGGGTCATATTGTTACGATGACATATGGCCTGAAGATGGGAAGTTCATTCTTGAAAGAGAGAGTGAATAAAACCTATAGCATGTACTTGGGGGCTGGAGGTGCTGAAAATGATTCCATTCTAAGAAAGTTTATTATTTTCCAGTCATAAAAAGTAAAGCAGTTTAATGAGTTATTTCACATCTCTGAGACATAACGTTATATCATCACGCATGGACAGGATATTTAAAATATGGACCTTGAAAGACTTTGACCGCACAAGCTTTCCTTTTTGCTACTGTGATTTTCCTGCCACTGCAGCTCACCTTAGTGTACTTATGACAACTGCATCGACATGACTGATATTCTCTTCTTTTCCTCACAGGAGGGCACTGTGGAGTCATCGGAGCGTGCTGTCATGGTAGAGCACTACCTCCAGGAGTTGGCCCAAAGGGCATCGGACACCAACCTGAAGGGCGAGGCTCTGCACAAGCTCTGGCCCTCCGTGTTTGCAGAGATGGTGAGGGACTGCGTGTTGGAGATGAGGGACCGAGCGGCCTTTCGCCAAGCCAGCCTTGCAAAGCTCTCGGAGACCAAGTGAAGAGGACCAACGGTTCACTCTGAGACCACACACACACACACACACACACACAAGGACATAGCTTGTCCTGGAACTCCTCCAGGTTTTCATCTCAAACTCCATCTGTTAACACATCACTTAGTGACTTATCACTGACTATCAGTTTTTACAATCTTTGGAAACTGAAGGGTGTATTTCCCTAGTGTGCGGGAAGCTCTACACGGATGTAGATTGTTTTAAAGATGTCAAGAAATGATCATGACAAAGACATCTTGATTGAATGTAGATTTTCACTGAAAACACAGTTTGATTCTTCAGTGCTCGGAGCTGTAACATACTTGAAGAACGTTAAAGGGACTTATTGACTCATGGTGCACTGCGGCCCCTACAGAGCATCCTCTGCACTTTAAATGCCTTCTGAACGACCCCTCCTCACCCCTGCTGTCATCAGCTGAACATGGCCGGTGTCTCTTTTGTCGAGACTAGAATCATCGTCTTAAATCTTGTTTCGTGCATCTCTCTCTCACTTTCTCCTGCCTGACATAAAGACAAGGGCACAAAAAAAAGACATGGACTTTTTCTTTGTTAACCACTGATTTTCTGTATTAGAATTAAAAGATTCTGTATTAACACTCAGTTTGCGGTTTTGCATTATTGTTTTTCCTAGAAGTCTGTCTACAGGAGTGAAGACGTCATGTCTTTCTTTAATCAGGCATCGGATCGGTTCAGATCAGTTGCCTTGTTAGCCGCAATTGTTCCCTTGCACTGCTATGCATACGTTCAAACAGCTCAGTTTAAACATAATTTCTAACTTAACGTATAGCTGGTGCAACGGGCAGCTGTCCTGACTCCACCTCTAATGTATGTTCATGCTCATCTCTTCTGATTCTTCTCTTAGGCAGTTTGCACTTGAATTATCAACACTTCATAGACCATTGGTCTCCCATGAGTACACACAGTGTGTGTGTGTGTGTGTGTGTGTGTGTGTGTGTGTGTGTGTGTGTGTGTGTGTGTGTGTGTGCACTAGGAGGTCCTGTGAAGGGTCTTCTGGGTAGTGTGAACTCAGACTGGAATGTCCCTGAAGGCGTACAGGCTTCACCAGTTTCTCACCACCTGTTCCTGCTCCCCTCATTCAAACCGTCCCATAAAGAGTGTTTTTAACCCTTTACTCAATCAGGCATGTTGGCGGAGAACACAGCAGCCGACCTGTAGGAGTGACTGCAGGGGATGGAGTTGACAGGCGCTGCTGTCCAGTGTCATCTGCTCCACTGGAGATCAGCACCTACCTCAAGGGTATTTGACTTGAGGAAGAGCATCAGGTTATGTGTTAAATGAGTTTGACTCACCTCAGTGCTGGGTGGTTGTTTTCTGGTTTTCAGTGGTATTGGTGAGTGGTACACAGTCTCGAGAAAGCTGAATCCAAACCAGACTTTTAGGCACCCGTGTGAAAGGCTTCTTTACTTTGTCCAGACACATACATTAAACACATATTTGAAAAGTGGCATGAGTGGTTATAACTTAATTGTTTAATCTTCTGTAGATGTTTGCCCAGATTTTTTCTCATGATACTTTGTCCGACCACTATTATAGGAAGCTACAGTTTATCTCCAAACTAATCGGTTAATCTGAATTAGGAGATAAAGACAAATACCTAAACATGTTGTATAGGAGGTATGACTACACACTGGGTTGCCTTTCGGAGCACCTGTTCCCTAAAGATCTCACAGCAACATGAAAAATAAATACCATTATTTTTTGCTTTGACAAGAAACCACTCGGTGCAAATATTCTGAGCAACTCTGATAAACAACATTGCTTTGTGCTGACACATTTTGCCGTTTATAGGCACTATGGCTGTCAACATTGTGAGAGAAGTCGAGTCCCAAAGGACAGACAGATCTCCTTGACTAGTGACAGCATGCAGACACAGAGACATAGAGAGAGAGAACAATGTCTCATCGTTGGAAAACGTTCAGAGGTCCAGACTGCAGAAATTCCTGAGGCCCGCACCGTAAAGAAGACTCCAAACATTAACATATATTTTAATATATGACTTTATAAAGTCCATATGTGTTGGTGAGTAATAACCCACCATTAATCTGTTACTCAAACTAAAAATAGTGTTCATTCTTTACCGGGCCTTCTGCTGGCATTCGTGTTTCTGGCAGAGAGCGATGGCAGTGCTCCAGGCCCTGAGGACTGTCAGTGCATGAGAACCGCTGTATATTTAGCAAATGTTTGTGCTGCTTAAGGATTATGATGGTGATGTCGGATGATTCCAACATATTTGTACAGAGCAAGGTATTTTAGACAACTCGATGAGCTTCCCTCTTCAAGCTAAATGTCACCTTTAATACAATAGAGTTGATAGTGGCGGGCGGCTGTGGCTCAGGAGGAAGAGCAGGTTGGGGGTTTGATCCTCGACTCCTTCTGTCCACGTGTCATAGTGCTGGGCAACACACTGAATCTAAAGTTGCTCCTGACGGAGGCCAGCGCTTTGCGTGGACGCTCCGTCGCCATCAGTGTGTGAATGTGTGTGTAAATGGGTGAATGGGAACAATCTGTAAAGCCCTTTGGGAACAGTTAAGGTTGAAAAGCGTTGTATAAGTTTTAGCAGTCAGTTTAAACAAATGATTTACTATACTATTTATACAAGGTGTGCACCATCAGTAATCACCCTCTGTAATCAGCTTTACTTTATGAATTATTTCCTGAGCTTTTGCCAGCTGTAAGTAACTCTGTTATGTTTCTGTTATCTCTTGCTTTAAGTCTCAGTCCACTCTACTTTCTAAAATCAATCATTTTAGTTATCATGTTCATTAAAATAGTCGTTTAATAATTATTTTTTTTACTGAACTCTTGGGTCACAGATAAAAGTGACGTGATAAATCAAAGCAGTGTCACAACAGCTTTGAGCAAAAGCAAAAGGAGTGAGTGAAGCCACAGTGGCATTATTGCTCTAATGTGGACTCACCAAAACACTTCTGCGATGCAGTATTATCTTCACAATTTGTGTTTGGGTGAATGACGAGCAATAAACCTAAGTGCTGGTTTGGAGGCTGCCGTGTTGATGTGCTCGACGCTCTGATAGACCTTTGTCTAGTCTATCCACATGGCTGCCAATTCGTTCCACCTCACAGGACCAACTATTAGTTTCTCCTGGAATGAACCAAGCGCATTGTTTATTGTTAGATGTGCACTGCAAAAAAGAAGCATCTGAAACTGTAACTTCAATTTCTACGAAGGTTTTAACATTTTAACAGAAAGCAACATCAAGTCTGATAACAAAAATAAGCAAGATATTTAGCTTCTTTCTAAATGCAAATTTTTTTCTTTCTTTTCTTTTCTTTTGGTATTATGAATCAGATTACGCTATTTCAGTTGCTAGTGCATGTCCAGTGGCAAGTCAATGCATATGTTTGTCCAGTGTCAGACAACAGCAACTCCCCTCTCCAAATCTTGTCTGGAGAGGCCTTCAGTGGGTCAACCGGACCGGTAGTTCATTAACGATGCTTTAATTGGAGGCTTGTTTGCCTCTGAAGGGTTTGGAAACATTGGGGTTAAAGGCAAATTCCTGGGCACCAGTGAAGACGGTCTGTGGGGACCACAACAGGACCTGCTCCTGTGCAGATACTTACAGAGAGACATATATTTACATATGCTGCAGTAGCATAAGGATGGGAGGCTGGATTTGTAGGTAGACGTACGTTTGACATGCTGATAGATTTTACAGTATTTACAGATTTTGTTTGGCTGCACAATGAAGCCCTTGGCAAGCCAACGTGTTTACAGACAATGGCTTTAATGAGCTGCATACTGTATGTCACATAGTGCGGTGTAAACCACTGAACCACACAAAGCTGTTTTGTTCTGTCAAATTAAAAAAACGGTGTAAAGAGAACAGTATGCTAAGCGTTTTCACTTTATGAACATAAAGTGAATGTAATGTTTTGCCCTGGTGACAAATTTCACTACAATTGTGTCAAAACTTTGGGACCACCCTCATAAATTAGGAGGCTTTTCTAGAAACCATGAGCCATTTTCCATTAGGTTTAAAATATTATTATTTTAGTGTTTGTTATAAACCACCATGTGGACCACTATAAATATCCCTCCATGTATTTGGTACTTGTACTACCTTTGAGGAAACAAAACAGTTGTTCTCAGCTGAGTGCAGCCAACAGGTCATCAACTTGTCAAATTACTTTTTCTTCTTGGGAAGATACCACAGGGGCAATGGGGGAATATATTAGCTTTTATTAAAATGAGTGTTACCTCACTTTTTAATCCAATAAAAATTGTTGCTTTGAGCTTTGGCTTCATGTCAGTTGGTAAACGAGATCATTACCTTC
>JAVQJD010044511.1:0-20772 GCA_036023655.1 Nannoperca australis
TATGAAAGCTGCTGAGAGACAACCCTTCCCTCCCCCCTGCCTCCCCCCTGCCGCCCCCCATTTTCCCTCGCCCCTTACAACCCACCCACACACACTGACACAGAGATACACACACCGGCACAAAACCCTCTCTCTTCCCTGGTGCTCATGGGAACGGGTCCGGGGCCTGTCACTAACCCTCCCCATCCCACCCTCCCCTCATCGCCGCGGTGACAGGGCTTGTTGACAAACGCCAGCAGTCATCAGGGCACCATGGGAAATCTTCTGCCACCATTTTGTCAGCAGAATGACAGAAGTTGTTAATGTCTCGCCTCTTGCCCTGACACGAGACGCCGGGGCTGACAGACTCTGACACGCACCACACACACACACACACACACGGATACACACTCACACACACACACTGAGATACACACTGCTGTGCGCAGCCGTACACTGACACAAATGTCACGCTCAATGCAGACACAAACACACACGTCCATGCACGCTCTCACACACTGACATGTTGCACACACACCATTCATGTCCACATTTTGTGCCCTCCATCCTTCACTCTTCCCCCCCATCTCACTCAACTAAATCAGTCAGTGTGTGTGTGTGTGTGTGTGTGTGTGTGTGTGTGTCTGTGTGTGTGTGTGTGTGTGTGTGTGTGTGTGTGTGTGTGTTGTCTGACAACTAGATGTGTATGGATGTTTAGTGTGTATGAGTTGGGAGTGTTAATGAGGATATGTCTATGAGTGTGTACGGCTCCTAATGAGTTGTACTCTAGTGTGTGTGTGTGTGTGTGTGTGTGTGAGAGAGAGAGAGAGAGCGCATGCGTGTGTGCGTGTGTGTGTGTGTGAGAGAGAAAACAGTGTCTCAGCTCTCGTTATGAATGCGGCGAATGCATCTGATCAATAACATTTACAATCCCGACAGGAGATCGAGGCTGGCGGACAACCCTAACTGACCGTTATGAGAACATGATGAACTCCGGACAGAGCACACACACACACACACACACACACACACACACACACACACACACAGATACACATGGGCAGCTTCTCTGGACAGCCAATTACGGTTCCTCATAATCCACTTGCTCCACACAGCCCCTGCCATCCACCTTTGTACAGTCGGTGTACAACCGACAGACGTCGAGATGTATTTGTGAGTGTGTTTATGTGTGTGTGTGTGTGTGTGTGTGTGTGTGTGTGTGTGTGTGTTGCTGAGGATGCCAAAGTTCCCTCCACAGAATCCACAAAGATACACCGTCTCAAGCACACAGGCCCCTGATCAGATCAACACTGGTAGTTTACCGCATTTCGCTGCACTGACTGCACCTGTTAGGAACTGAACAGTCGATTTAATGTCTCAGGATTTGATCGAGGCTTACCTGCGGGGACGAACACTGCTGAATCTGTTGAAAAAGGAAAGAGATGTGTTTATATTGTGCTTCAAAGTGTGAATTTGAATTAGCTTGGGTGTTTCCAGAGGTGGGAAAGAAGCCCAGCAAGCAAGAAAGATCCGGCCAAACTGAGCGCACAGAGGTAACAAAATGTGACCTTGTGGTTTGGTAAAAAATAATTTGTATTACAGCAGGTTTGGAGGTTGCTTTGACATTTTACCAGACATATTTCTTTTAGCAATACAGGAAACGGCATAAATTCAACATCAAAATGTTTGTGAGGTACAAATGATAGATGATTTATGACCTCAGCTCTTCAGTTCAGTTAATACAACTTTATTTATCTCTGTAAGGGCAATTGTATGCAGCAGCACCTAGACTCTTAATCACTAAACTAACAACAATCAAAGATTTTACGTTTAAAACCTATGTGTGAATAAATAACTATACACAATCTAAAAATGTAAAAAATCTAGTGCAAGGCAACTGGAAAAGAGCACCGATGAAAAGACTATGATATCAAACCACACATTTGTGTGAATAGACAACTTTTTGAACCCAGTCAGATTTTCATCAGCTCCATTTCAACCGCCGATATCCATCTGATAAGATTTAGTCCAAGGGACCCACATGAGCAGTAGTCAATCAATCAGTTTTCAATCAATCAATTTTAAAAACTGTTCCTAAAGCGGGTTTAGCTGTTTTAAATTTGTTCTTGTGCGGCTCTGCATTGAACATTGTTCCCTTCCTGCACGTCGATGCCTATAAACTCCAACATTGCAGACATTGCAGCATTTACTGGACCAACAGTAAGTAAACAGAACCACATAGTTTTCTCAAAGTGCAGATACAGGATTCCTTCTTAGCCTCCAGTACATAGAGTCAACAAAAAGTTTGTCTCATTTGTGGTCATGGTACTCAAAGCTTGCCTACGATGGCCATTTGTTTGGAAGTCTCGCATAACTGCCATAACCATCTTTTCTAGTCCACTCAGACTGGAGTTCTCACTATTAGACTAACCCAACTGGTTTAATATCCACACACACACTTTAACACCGGAGCTCTGACACGTCTGCAGTATTAAAAGTTGCACTCACTCTCGCTTTAGTAAACACTGGCAGAGCTCTGTCACTTGTACAGTAGATACCAAAACTTTTAACATCGCACACACCCACTCGCGCTCATTTTGACACTTGTACATCTTTAATGTTTCTAAACACTCAGCAGGACTACGGTTTAAGTTCTTATTAATAATGATTAGTTGTTACAGATATTTTGGGAACGCTGACTTTTGATTTAGAAGAATTAAATTTTTCTGTGATCTGTTTACCGCTGACCAAGCCAGTCATCATGCTAGCTAGCTGTCTGGGGCTAATGTGTTGCTAATACAACATTCCAAGTAATTGTTAATTGCATTTGGGCTAATTTTTATTATTTCACTGTTTTTATCTTTACTCTTGTGGACTATATATATATATATATATATACAAATACATATTTTTACTAGACTAATTATTATGTGGCACATCCGTTTGCCTTTTTTGGCTTCCTTCTGGTCACGGTGACATTGCCAGGCAACTTGTAACCTTACTTCCACTGGCTAAGAAAAGGTTTGACACATAACTCCCTATATAATGTTACACTTCTGTTTTATTTATTCATTAAACAAAAGAGAAATAAGGTGTTAATTAGTGTCACCTTTTCCTGTCTCTATGCTAGTGGATTCAGGTTTACTGTGGCGTATGAGGGTAGCATTGATCAATTCTCATTTAGGCCTAACTGTCTGCAAGAAATGGAATAAGCTCATTTCAAAACATGTATTGTTTAAATGTTTTTTTAACAGAACATGATACTTGCATGAGCAGCAATGTAACTCGTTTTCAAGTTACTGGAGTCGCTGGTTCATTCGATCCCTGTCACTGAATTTGTTTTGTTTAATCAAAACAGTTTTGACATTTTTCTCAAGCTCACTGCACAGGTAGCTGTGTGCACGAGGACAGAAAGTGAAGTGATATGTCTATTACATTTTTGATTTGGGTAAACATGTAAGATTGGGCTTCGAAGACATCAGAAGTGTAAGGTTTTATTAAAAATATGACCTGCCTAGTGACTTTTATTTCCTAAACGTTGTGACCCCGAACTCCCCTACAGCATATGCATCATGTGCGTCTGGCTGCACGACAGTACAGTACACGGAAACGTGTTTAACATCGCGCGCGCACACACGTATAAGCTACACACTGAGCGCGTGAGCAGGTGGAGGAAAAGCGCGAGTCAAGTGCAGCTTTCAGCAGGTGCCGCCCCGCGTGAGCCGGCTAGGACGAGATGAAAGACACCGCTGCACCCCCCCCCCCCCCTGCCTCCCCGCCTCCCCGCCTCCCCGCGCGCTCGCTGAGGTAGATTTGTAGTGACAGCAGCGGGTGAATTCGCCAGTCATTCCCCATAAAAGGTTCCGTCTGATCAAAGCCCCGCTGCGGCAGGGAGGCGGCCCGCTATGTCGGCGTGTGTCTGCGCGTCTCCGGTGTCTCGCAGGGTTGAGGCGGTTTTTGAAGCTTTAAAAACACACCAAAAAAAAGAAAACCCTCTCTGTCTCTCTCCCCGCTATTTACATTCGAGCTCCGTTTTGCCTTGGCGGTAAAACATTGGTTTAATTCCCTCCGCCTGCAGCCCGCCGTGTGACAGGCACGGCTGCATTAATCAACTCCTCCCGCTCAGAGTCAAGGATTTCTTAAACTGGAAGAATTAAATCTTTAAATACATTTTAAACGGAAGCGTCTGACTGAAGTTATGTTAACAAGCCCCCCGACCCGCGGTGTGTGTGCGTGTGTGTGTGTGTGTGTGCGCGCGCAGCAGGTTCCCCGGTGAGCGCTGAGGGGAGCGAACACACCAAAGCAGAAAAGAGGCAATGTGTTGATATAAATTTACCCATCCGCTGTCAATTAGACAAACACTTAGGCGGGTGTAGAAGTTCGGCTTTTCTACAATATGAACACCAAATATGAGGAATACACCAACTGCAACCTGAACTTGTTTTTAAGTAACCTGCCAGCCACGTACCACACCTTCCATATTCCTGTTGTTTAAAATCACCAGGAAGCCCGAGCATCCCATCTTTACCTCCTCATTAACATCAGTCGCCCCGTCAGAAGCAGACAGCGTTATTCACCATCAATTAAGCGCAGAGGGATCCAGAGCCAGCCCGCTGCTGACACATCCTGCGACAGAAGGCCGGGGTGCACATGCAAAACATTTTTTGGGAATGCAAATTTAGAAATCTGTTAAAGAGCAGACTACACACCCCCTTTCCCCAAATCCTGGCTTGTTGTTGTTATCTGCAACACAAAGCTTTCTATACATTGATCTTTTTTTCAGTCCCTGCTGAATTAAACATAACCCATCAACACTGCTTGAAGTTGTTGTCCATGCATCAATGCCTTCTATCAGCAGTAGAGTTGTAATGTAAGTGTAAAGAAATGTAGAGAAACTGCAATAAACTACTCACAAACCCCTGAGTATCCATGTTTTGTACACTAATATTTCAACCTTAGCCTTACTACTGGAAACAGTCGTACTAATTATATTTATTTGGCTATGTTCTGTTAAATATTTAGATTTAGGAGCACATGTTAAAAGCAGTTTCCTATGATGAGCAATGATCCATGTTTCCACTAGAGTTCAACCTGTTTGGTTATTTCACGACAGGTTTGTGTATTTGTGTGAGTAGGTGGGGCTCGGCAGAAAAAAAATTAGGAACAAAACGTGATGACAGTTGTGGGGTTGTTTGCTAATATCAAGTCAAATCTGTTCAAACTGCACCCGCACAGTGAAGTAGATTTGTTTCTGAGCGTTAAACTCTGAACACATTTCCAAACTATAACTTTAAATGCCGCTCATTTAGTCACATATTTATAGCTATAGTTATAAATACTTGAGCTCTAAAATGTTTAATTTGCTGAATGGTGAAAAATGCCTGTCACAATAATGCCGTCCTCTCTCTCTAAAATAAAATCCGTTGTAATGTCTCACTTAATGCACCTGCTGCCTTGCCTCAGAGGGAATTTGGAGCCGAGCGTTGTGGCACTTATTCACGAAGGCTTCTCCTTTATCTACTGTGGCTTGAACTGCACCTCAGTTGTACAGTCTGTCTGTCTGTACGTGTCTACAAAATGAATAAATGTAATTCAGTTTACACCAATCAGCCTAACATTACGACCGCTGACAGGGGAAGTGAGTGGCACCTGTCAGTGGGTGGGATATATCAGGCAGCAAGTGAACATTTTGTCCTTGAAAGAAGCAGGAACAATGGGCTGTGATGGTTAGACGACTGCGTCAGAGCATCTCCAAAAGTGCAGCTGTTGTGGGGAGTTCCCGGTCTGCAGTGGTCAGCACCTTCCAGAAGTGGTCCAAGGAAGGAGAACTGGTGAACGGGTGACAGGGTCAGCGGGGGCGTGGGCCGTGAAGGCTGGCTCGTGTGGTCCCATCCAACAGGAGAGTTACTGCGGCTCAAATTGCTGAAAAAGTGAATGCTGGTTCTGATAAAGTTGCCAGAACACACAGTGCGTCGCAGTTTGTTGTGTGTGGAGCTGCGAACGGGTCAGGGTGCCCAAGCTGACCCCTGTCCACCGCTGCAAGCCCCTACCCACGGGGAAGTGAGCATCAGAACTGGACCAATAGTGTGAGCAATAACACAACGTTAGGCAGGTGGTTATAATGTTACGGCTGATCGGTGTACTCTCATAAGATCAGTGAATCTTTAATTCCTGTGCAGGCCTTGGTTTTTAATGGAAGACACAAATGAACGATGGTTTAGTTCCATTTAGTCACTTCAGTTTCAGGGTCCTGGTATTGTGCATGCTGGCACCATGACTTACCGGCACTGTGAAAAAGGCAAACCCAGAAATAAGTCTCAGTGTGGGTATCACACCATTTAATTCCAACATTTCGTAAGAAAAGAATATTACAGAGTATTTTATAAACATTAGGATCCCTCCAGCTTCTCTGAGTGCTTAAATCTTTCTATGTTACATTCGACTCAGTGACAACGCTGACGTCACCTCAAAGTCCACGAAGTCCTAGGCAACATTCCTCGACGACGCTCTGCTATAATTTAACTGCCTCAAAAGTAAAGCAGAATTTACAGAAGATTCATGAAACACACACACACACACACATGCTGTATCTGACTCAAGGCAAAAGTGGTGCTAGTATGTAGACACTCTGTCGTCCGGATGTTTGTGTGTGTGCAGCGGTCGCGATGAACATGAAGATCGGGTTACAGGTGGTGTTT
The DNA here is from genome assembly GCA_036023655.1 of Nannoperca australis. Classification (NCBI taxonomy): domain Eukaryota; kingdom Metazoa; phylum Chordata; class Actinopteri; order Centrarchiformes; family Percichthyidae; genus Nannoperca; species Nannoperca australis. Next base: position 6,678 of record JAVQJD010044511.1, read on the forward strand.
TACGAGCTTTACTGGGGGTAGGCCTCGATCACCATGGCATGACCCTGGAAAACACAAGAATACAGGCTAAATAAATACAATGGAAAACTACTTTGATCAGTTAAATTTTCTAAACAAAGAATAAAATGTGAAGGAAGAAGAATGGAAGTGCTGACAAATGTCCCTTTTTTATAAAGAACCCAGAAATAAATTGTAATCTGGAAGAAATTATCTTTCTAGTCACATGATTCAACAAATTACTTTAAAATACTGTACACGGCACTATTACGGCAGGTGCACACCATACAACAAGATAATGCTCAAGTCTACATTTCCCAAAATTATCTTAACACTTTAAAGTTTGTGAAATGTTATTTAAACAAGCCACGACTGCCACCCATGAAGTACCTGTCCTCCAGCAGCACAAGCCGCCACCAGTCCGTACTGTCCTCCCTCCTTCTGCAGCCGGTGTGCCACCGTGGTCACCAGCCTGCAGCCTGTGGCGCCGAACGGGTGACCCAGAGACAGAGAGCCCCCCCACAGGTTGAACTTCTCCATGGGAGGAGCTCCCACCTGCACACACAATAGACATTCTGGTGACGTCTCAAGTATTTCTTTGTGTGAAATCATCAGATTTCAGCATTGAGACGGGTCGGGGGATACAAACAGACACGGACTGCTGAGGTTAAAGTCCCGGTGAATCACTTTCAACTTCAAACTCACATCTACAGTCACGTTACTGGAATACAGTTAAAAGGAAGGCAGAGAGAAGAGCAAGGCACTGCATTACCTAGTGATGTTCACCGACCGTGGTAATATTATATCATTTTTGAAGTTCAATACGTCCATGTGAGACTATGATTACACCAATACCAAACGCTGATATACTATCATTTCATCAGACTATCATCGACTGACATACGACACAATTTACTCAATGTTCATGTTGCAATATGTTGCAAGCGTCCAGATGTACTGGTATCATCAGCAGCTATCTGTACCTTCGATTTCTTTCCCAAGTACGTCTGAGCGAACCAATCCGAGTCCATAGCCTTCATATTTGCCATGATCTGACCCTGGAAAACACACACACACACACACACACACACACACACACATACATATATATATAACTTCACCGAGTCACCATAGATACCAGACACAAAATAAATGGATTCCTACGGATTCAAAAGTGCAAGATATGAAGTCGACAAGTCAAATCTTACTCCAACTCCGGCGTCCATGAATAACACAGAGGCCACAATTGGCTTTAGGCAGACACAGAAATTGAGAGACTAGTTTAATTATTTAAGAAATGCACATGTGTAACTAGAAATATCTGATATCTGAGATTGACAGGAGATTAAGACACAAGCTTGCACAGGTTTTTTTCCCCCGCCCTCAAAATGTGTTATGATAACTTACTGCGAACGCCTCGTGGAACTCAAAGACGTCAATGTCACTCATGGCCAAGCCGGCCCGCTCCAGGACCTTTGGGGTCCCGTACGTTGGCCTGGAAGAGATCAACAGAGGCACAGTCTGAAACTCCTCGTGAGTAATCACAAGCCAACCTGCTGATCTTCAGGAAAGCAAGTCAGCACCGCGATATGAAAACTGTCTACACCTTCAGACACAAACGCAAAGTAGGTTAAAAGACACGCGAGGTTAGCTGTTGGTTAGCATGTTAGCTACATTTACTCACCCCAAAAGCAGCTGATCTTTGGGGTCCTGAGACACGTAGACAAAGTCTCTGCCGGGATGAAAACACAACATAATCAGCACCTCAACTGAAATAGCATTGTTGAGGTAATTCAGGCTGCTCTACCAGACAGAGAGGGTGCTGATACCTGAGGTAGGCTTTAGGATTGTAACCCATAGCCAGAGCCTTCTCTTCAGACATGACGAGCACAGCAGAGGCACCATCAGTCTGAGGACACACACAAACAGGCAGTTCACTTACAAGTCAGTCATGAGACTTGAAACAGCAGGAAGAGAATCAGGGGAGATAGTCTGGAGCAGGGCGCGTGCGTGTGCGTGTGTGTGTGTGTGTGTGTGTGTGTGTGTGTGCGTGCGTGAGTGTGAGTGCGTGCGTGCGTGTGTGTGTGTGATTACCAGGAAGGAGGAGTTGGCGGCGGTAACTGTGCCGTGAGGTTTAACGAAGGCGGCCTTTAGTTTGCCCATTTGCTCCATGGAGGACAGGCGGATGCCGTTGTCCTTGGAAACGATGTCCCGACCTGGAAAAGACAAAAATATACAATCATCATGTAAACAATTCAATAAATAAAAACTCAACAGCTCACTCAAAAGTTAAAGTAAAGATCCGATGGTTATAGAATCATTATCCACTGTGATGAAGAGTAGTTATATAAGCAGCGTGCACCTGGGACTTTAAAGGAGACGACATCCTGCAGCAGGCCGGTGTCCTGGGCCTTTTTGGCCAGAGTGTGTGATCGCAGAGCAAACTCATCCTGCTCCACTCTAGAGACCCCGAATGCAGCAGCCAGACGATCAGCACTGTGGCCCATCGTTTCAGCTGTGGAGAACTCAGCCACAGCAGGAAGCTACACACACACACACACACACACCAAAAGGTTAGAGGAGGGAAGACTGTACTGAGTCGCAAAGATCCCACATTTTTTATCCTGCGAGCTGCTTTGGAATCAAATTTAACAAACGGAAAGTGGTGCAACTCTTGGAGAGTCGAAGTGAATACATACCTCCGGGGAGAGGTGCGCCAGCCGGATGCTGCCAATCAGACTGAGCCTCTGGCCGAGGGTCTTCGCCTTGTTGAGGGACAGCATGGTCTTCCTCATCTTCCGGCTGTGGCGGATAGGAACATCGGACATGAACTCCACCCCTCCTGCCACAACAGCGTCACACTGGCCTGCAGCGATCAGACCAACAGCTGGAGGGAGGACAGCGAGAGAGACACAGTCAGACAAAGACGGGGACAACTAAAGAAAAAAGAAGTGGGAAATGTAAAGAGGGGGAACTTTTACCCCCCCAAAAAATGAAATATGTACATCCCTGTTTTATTACCCATTGCATTCTTAATGCATGTGCTTTACTGTAATGACAAGAAGACACATCTGATCTCTGTCTCCTGCTGTGATCCCCCTTCATTATTTCCCCTTCACTGTCACTAGACATCTATATAGATTGTTTTAATGATTGCTCATCTTCAACATCCCCAGATGTTATGGTGTGTTTTGATACCAACGTCTTAAAGTTTCTTTTTATTGTCAAGATTAAAATGTATTTTTATGACTTCTAATTCATTCTCACAGCAGCAGCGTAACAACAACATCAAAGAATATCACTGTTTTTGCAGCTACCGTGTAGGACTACAAGGTTCACATTCCTCCGAGAGTCGATTAATGACAATATTATGTATAATGATAATTATCGCCCAGCCTAGAACACAGTACATGTGAAATGGGAGGGGCTTGGTGTAGAGATTTGTTTCCCCCGACATACCCGAGGTCATTGCCTGGTTGGAGGAGATGCAGGCCATGGTGACGGTGTGAGCTGGGATCTTGTCAGAGAAGCCTGCACCCAGTGCTGCCTGAATCCACAGTGAAATGATGCACAACAGAACAGGAGCTCAAAAACACTCCTTTGGTTAATACTTTATCTCAGCATGCAGTTCTAACACTTAGGGCGTACAAGAAACCGATGTAAAACACGCAAAGCTCCACATACTGTAACCATTGCGTGGGTGTACGTGTGTGTGTGATAATACCTCTCTTGCTATGTTGCTGGTTTTGACCTCCTGAATGACCGTTCCATAGATGATGTAGTCCACAACATCTTTGGGTAGACCCGTCCTGTGCAGCAGACCCCTAAGAAAACCCAAATGGAACATTTTGAATCACAGTAGCACTGAGAGAAAATACAAACACCTTTCCATCATACAGAAAGATCCTGAGAATCTGAGAAGCAGACAGACTGGAGGTGACGCGTCGCATAACAAGGGACAAAGTAAACTAAACATCCCCCCTCAGCTCTGTCAGGCCGTCGCTCCCGTGTCCCTCTAGCTCTCCTGCTGTCTAAACCGTTTCAGCCATTTCCAGATGTTTTAAAGCCCAGACTTTACATGTAAACTTTAGTCTCAAGTTACTCTTTATTTGTGCTTGGTGGCAAGTAGTGAGCAGTAGCATCGGATCAGCTACACACCATGTCAGCTGACCTCACCTCGATTCATGGTGTTAATAAAAACTCTAATGTTGGACAGACGACACAGTCTAAGGACACTTACTGCAGAGCTGCTCTGGCCAGGTCGTGGGGCATTAGGTCAGCGTATCTGTAAACACAAAGCAGAAAGTTTTAATTTACAAGCCACTGAGATGATCTCTCAGTCAAACATTCCACTGCAGGTTTTCCTTGACAAGTCAACATTTAAAAATCAGAGGTGCTCCTTTCACTTTTCTGATCATCTCCAGGTCAAAGAGCAGCGAGCAGCGTTCGTATCAAAGCACCATAAACGTACGTGCCACCGAAAGGAAAAGAAAAGTGCAAGAGACGTACGTGGTTCCAGACAACAGGAAAGGGGTTCGAACTCCTTCCACCAGAACTATGTTCTTCATACCAGGCCGAGCCAATGTCTTTTTGCTCTTTGTCTGAACTGGAAGGAAATAAAGACAGAAACCGTTTGGCAGACTGACCTGAGGAATCTATTCAAGTACCATCTCAATATCAAAAGTTCAACCGTTTAGATTCAGTGGATTCATTCACCACAGGGTCTGTCCAGGTAAATCAGTGAATCAAGCTCTCATTTGAAACAACGTGAGCTCCACACAACTATAACCTGGATTTTATATGTGAATGTAATCACTTAAGAGTAACGACTTACCCTGAGCCTGAAGCTGGGCCGTCGTACTGAGAGAGCGCGCCCCTGAGACACACAGAGAAACAGCCTCCTGATCATCCTCAACAGTACATACATTTATATACATATTAAACTAGAAAACAAATTAAAATTAAAATAAAGAAATAAAAAAAGAAAACTTACCAAACCTCAGCGCCCAGGAAGGGCTGAGCGAGCTGCCCCGCATTGTGTTCAGCAACATGGAAGCCATTGTGTTCTACAGAGACAGAAACTGTAATCGTTAATGCAAAGTTATATCCACAGTTCTGATGGGACAAGTTCATGGTTCTGCAAAACATTTCCATGTTTTCAAAATGTTACTGCCTTCTGTTTCTCTCGAGCAACAAAAAAGTCAGATCCCCACTTAAAGTGGAAAACTACCAGCTAATAAACAGCAGTGTATGCAGAATGCCCCATTTATATCAATGTGGGTAGAATAAATAGACAGACTCTCTGTTTGATGCACTACAGTTCCACAGCACCAAACTACATCCTCCAAAATGACCATAAAGTTGAATCAACCGCTCTCTAACACTGTTTCAACAAAAGCTAAACAGTATAACCTTCATGAAGGGAGGATTTATTGCACGACTGTTATATCAGACTGCATTACTTTTTGCTAGTGTACCTAATAATAAATGAGTATACGTGCTCCTACATTCTTGTACAGTGTTTGTCGAACTTTTGGCTTTCTATGTCTTTATTCACAATGGCATTCTTATTTATATAAAGGCCATGGGGACTATTTGTAGCCTGCAGTACCGAACAAAAACACACTCAGGTAATATTGTGAGATCTACTTCTGTAGGTGAAAGGTCAGCTGTTAGATGCACACCAGACGTGAGACACCAAACAAGGCCTGCTTGGCTGTTTATGATTAGCTAACTCTGATTTATGACAATGCAGATTATGTGGTTTGTTGTGACAATAACACATTTCCTAGAAAATGATGGGTTAATGGCATTCAGCCTGAAACACACACATCCAATAGTATAGCGGTCTTAGAGAGAATAACAGCTACAGTGTAACTCTGTATAAAATGTGACGAAAACTTTTTTTTTTTTTATATATATAATAATATGATGTATAATATGTCTTAGTCTGTGTGTTATTATGTGGGGATAATATGACTTCTCATTGACGGTCACCCGGCCCAACCCCCTACCCCGGCTCTGACCCTTCACCTAGATTCCTCTCTTGGAGAATGACAGAAACAGAAATACAGAATCACGGGACTCAGTCGGGGTCAGCACTGTATATACACACCGACTAAGTATTTGGCTTTTTAATGTAACGTTTAAAGGTAAAAAAACAAAAAAAAAAAACAATCTACAACAAAACGATGAAGCTGGAAGCTAGATAGATGCAAGCTAGTAAAGCTAGCTAGCTACTTGGTACCTAAGTTCCCATTCAGTTGTGATCTATCCGTCTATGCTTGGAGAGAAGAAACGCGTTTGCAGAGTTCATGTTATATATTTTCCCTTTCTAGTAGTATCAACTATCGCTATTACCATTCATTGGTGATAGCTACGTTAAAGCTTACCCTTACTTGTGTAATGTCTTTGACGACACCTCTTCCCTGTCAAACGATCGGCTCGCCTCAGTAGCACTGCTGGACTACGCTTTCAAGGACCCACCAATGTGTTTTAGCCGACTAAAATAATGCCTGAAGAAAACAAATGAGCAACCAATAAACGGTTACGTACTTGTTTGAGATTAAGAAACCTTCTGAGAATAAATTAAAATGCCAACATCACAAAGATAGTTGTTTTACTCAAATTAAAAATTATTATGTGAGTACTGTAACATTTTACGCTACGGCAATATGTCGGCGCGTTTTGAGGTCCTCATCCTGTCTCTCAGGGTGGAGAGTCCCAAAAGTAGATCCTGCCTCTTCCTTGAGGCTTGATGGCGATCGGTCCATCTAATATACACTCACTAATGTGGGTCAGACTGATGATCACCAATATATCAGGCCATTTAAGTCAAACTTTGACATTATCCTGTCTGTCCAGTCTGTAACAATGTTTCCCCCTTCTGTCACATCTTCAGTCAGTTGTTAACTTAAATCAATCTTTGTTAGCAATGTCAATATCACTAATTAACTGTCAATAACATCAACTGTCACATAATAACATATTCAAGTGGAAGTGCAGTGGGATTCTCTTTGCACCTTAGCAGCTTATGAATTCTCCTTCACATCTTTCCTTGACCTCATGACGTTTTCCATCGAAGTCAAGGAAAAACAGTTAGGTTTGACCACAGCCTGGTCCGTTCATGGATGTATTATAAGTCTTATGTTCTTAAAATGCATCCATGGGCCTGTTAACTAGCTTGCAGTCTTTTTCCCTGCCTGTGTTGGCACATTGCTGCCTATATGTGCTATCATAGTCACGTCACCGCCTCCTGTATATCAGTGAAATAGATTGAAGGAAGGTTTTGAAGGAAAGAGTTTTGGACTGAAGCCTCTGTCTCGAAGTGTATTCATTACTCTACCAACAATATAGTGAATATTTGTGAACATCATCATTGGTACCGTCTGTCAGAGAGTGCGTCACCTGACCTTGAAGAAAGGCCTATAGCAGTTTGACAGTTCAGTATCTGCTTTGCACTATGAGATTTCTTGGGGTGAAGTTACTCTTTAAAAACATTCGCCTCATTTAGTTGCAATTCAGCCGAGGACAGGCTGGTTTGTTGGCCCACAGTTCCCTGTATGCCCAAGTGTCCTTGAGCAAGGGCACCATTCAAGTGTATTTTTGCTATTTATGCTAACATTCTCCAGGGATAGTGTTAAACTAGCAGACATTTGCATAATACAATACTGGTAGCCTTCTGTCTGACGGCTTCTCATCGTTTTTTACTGTTCTCTCCATCAAGCTCGAACAGACGTCAGCTGCGAGCTCAAGGATGATCTGGCTGTTATACGACTCAACGATTCAAAAGCCAGGGTGTGTGCGTGTACCTGTGTGGGTGTGTGTTTATGGAAGAGAGTATGAGACCGTGCATACATGTCAGGGAGAGAGACATTATGTTTGTGACAGTCTTGACTACCTGTCTCTGTCTCGGTCTCTCACTGACAGATGTGACATGCTTAATCAGAGTTTGTGCATTTGTGCGCGCAGCTGTGATTGTGTGCACGCAGGTGAACACGCTGCAGTCTGAGGTCTGCAGGCTGACGGAGGTGATGGGGGAGATCTGTTCGGACTGTGAAAAGTGGCGTCTTCATCTTCAGCAAGCCTGGCTGCATCATCACATGCAGATATCGATATCCAATACTTACAATTAAAAAAGGTGGCATTTTCACACTTCAAACTTTCCTAACTGCAAGAAAACTGGGGTTCATACAAAAGTCAGGAATAAATTCAATCCATTAAATGTCTCCTCTGCTTACTGTGTGTCACTGAACTGCATTTCTTTACTCTCAGTATGATCCAATCCTGTGAGAGAGGTGGAGGTCAGCCTTCTCTCTCGGGAAGGTCAGAAGATGTTGGCGAAGATGGAGAAGGGTAGGACTGTGTGTGTCACAGGATGAGCCAGGTTAAGTGTTTAAAATGTCCAGATTGTGTGTCTTCTCTGTAGTTTCGCAACCAAAAAGCAAAGGAAACAGTCCCGGGGACACCGGTGGTCAAGCTGGGACTGCTGCCTGGAGCAGGCGGCACTCAGAGACTGCCTAAAATGGTACACATACACACACTCATATTAATCAGTTATTTGGTGAATGGCTTGAAAGCACTGCTGCAGTCTTGTGCTAGTGGGTACTGAGTTACACGGGAGTATTTTAAGGTCAAGAGCCTCACTTGGGGGGATATCAGCTCACAATATCTGCAACCCGCTTGTCAATTTTGCACGCATGTGTGTGTGTGTGTAGGTGGGTCTCCCCGGAGCGTTTGACAGGCAGGAACATCAGGGCAGATAAAGCCAAGAAGATGCGTCCAGCGCAGCAGCTTGTGGACCCTCTGGGTATGTTCTACGTGTGGCATTTCTTCCTTGCTGCGCTTCATAAGAAATATACTTCTGTGTTTTCCTGCTGGAATCTTCTGTGATTTGCTCCTCAAGGCGAATGTTAAAGGGGAATTAACGGTGCGTTTGTTTACTCCAGGTCCGGATGTGAAGCCCTCCGAGGAAGGGGACCACTGAATAGGTTGAGGAAGTTGCAGTGGGCGTGGCCAAGGGAGTCGCCAACAAGAAGGTTCCCCTTACAGAGGAGGAGAGCCTCATGCGGAGTGAGTGAAGCCTGTTTCTCACACTTAGTGGCCCTGCTCTCACCAGATCTCATGGCTGACTGGGCTGGTTGACGTTGTGCGAAGACGTTCAGTGACTGACGTGAATGTGGATCCAGTCAGCAAACCATATGTTTGGAGGTGTTTTCAAAACGTTTTTGATATCCTGAGAAGAGATATGCAGAAATCACAAAAGCAAGAGAGAATACTGGGGAGCAGAAATTAATTTGCATCCTCCAATAACAGACCCAGTGGTGGAAAGTAAGCACCTTTACTCAAGTACTGTACTTTTGTACTTATCATTAGTATTTCCATTGTCTTCTTCTTTCTACTTCTACTCCACTATGCAGCTACCCAGCAGCAGAAGAAATCACCTGTTAGTGAGAGCACATTGTGGCTATTAACAAGGCGTTCTAGCAGCCACAAGGTAAAGCAAGTTTAAGACAAACGTTTTCTTCTGTTGATTGATCCGTGTGTGTGTGTGTGTGTGTGTGCATATGCAAGTGATCGGCACACCTTGTTTCTGCCCGGTGGACTGGATGCAGCTGCTGGAGACTCTGCCAGCATGGTCCTCAAACAGGGCCAGACTATCATAGTTGTCAGGCTGAGAGCAACTCTGAGTGTGTTCTTAAAACAACATTTTCACTTCCATCTCAGTTTTCACACAGCGTCCCGTTGTATTCATTGTTTGGGTGTCTGTGTCTGTATCTCATGTCGTTCTCTGTTTATAAAGCTCTTTATATACAGTCTTTGATATAAAGTAGGTTAAACTAGCTCCACCTTTGCTAGCTACAACAATAAGAGCATGCTTACACATTGATGCATCGGTACTGACAATCTAATAGTCATTTATATTTATATTGATCATTCAGTCACATTTTTTTGCTGAAAGAGAACTTTTACTTTTGATACTTTAAGCACATGCTACTGATAATACTTCTGTACTTTTACTTAAGTAAAGACTTTTACGTGTACTGCAGTATTTTGACGTTTGTGTACAGTATTGGAACTTTTACATAAGTAAAGCCTCTGAGTACTTCTTCCACCACTGCAGCCTCACCGTTGCCATGATTTGTATGTTTGCTAGCTAAACCACCTGTTACTGTATAAAAAAAAAAGAAAAGAAAATGGATCAATGCTACTGGGTTCAGTTCAAAGTGTAAAACTCTTCATATCTTGTTTTTCGGATAAAACTAAAAGGCCACTTTAATTTTGAAACCACAGCCATTGCAGTTGCAGTAATATGTCTGAGCTGTGCTTGTTTTATTTGTACCTGGAATAAGATGTTTACTCACACTTGCATTGATCGGGCGCGGCTGTCTTTTCTAATTCGTCCCGTGCACTGACAGTGTTGTGCTGCACATGGCTAAATAGCCTGTTGCACGGTTTATGTCTCTGATAACCGACTGATCTGGGATGCTGTTTTGTTTTATCATTTTCGTTCAATGCAATAACCGTGGTACTGGATCCGGCCTTATCTGCAATAAACCTCACAGCCTCCTGCCTGCGCGTTGTCACGACTCCCGCTGCCCACAACCTCCAGGGGAAAGCAAAAGAGGATAACTTGATTTTCTTGAGGTCATTAAGCTTCTATTTATTTTGTTTTCCTTCTATTTATTTCTTCATTGCTCTTCTTACAGTGGCCTTGCAGTTACACGATCACACACAGAAAGAGAGAGAGGATTTCTGGAGTTTATGAGATGTCATGAGAAACAGTCAGCCTGTCATACTTTGGGGGAATGTGGAATTTAAAGAGGATTATTTCAGACATTATGAGAGAACGGCAGCTTGTGTGGCAACAATAGAATCACAAGAGCTAATAAACAAGCTTACTTTGACATTTAAATTACACATAACAACAATAATGGCAGTTTCACAGTTATCTGATGAACTTGATGATCTTGTGCCTTGAAATTAAAGCTGTATATATTGTATTGTGTAGGCCCTGTTTCAGTTTAACAGCTGGAGGAAAACGTCTGTCCCTCGATCTGCTGACGTCTGGATTTATTCTGGTCAATCTGTTGCTGTGTAATTGGAGAGACTCCAATTACTTGTGAGTAATTGGAGTCTCACAAGTAATTGTGAGACTCTATATTAATTAATTGATGATTTTGTAGGTTTTTGTATGTTCAGCCACAATAGACCAGATTTTCTCAATTGATTTATTTCGGGTAGGATTTGGAGGTATTTGATTAAATGTATAGCTGCAACTTACAATCATTTTCATTATATATTTATCTGCCAGTTGTTTTTTGATTAGTCAGTTAACCATTTGGTCTGAAATTTCAGAAAATTCAAAAAAATGTCCCTCAACGCACTGAATGAGTGAATGTGTCTATAAATTTATTCTTTTTTTTATTACAATTGTTGTTTTAATATATGTTGTAACTCAATTATTGATTAATGAATCACCAACTATTTTGATAATCGATTCGTTTCAGTCAATTTTCAAGTCACAATGTCAAAATGGCTGCTTCCTGTTTCTTAAATATGAGGATGTTCTGCTTTTCTTTGTCATTTATGACAGTAAATGAAGGGTCTTTGGGTTTTGACAAAAGAAGCTATTTATAAATTCTGAAAATAATCTGCAGATTAGTTGATAATTAAAACAATTGTTAGCTGCAGCCCTGTTAATAACCCTTCAACAGTTTATAATCGTCTCTCATGGCGCTCTGGACCTTCCCTCAAATGTTCTGACATTTCTTATGCCATTACTTTTTACTCCTTGGCTTCTCGTTGTCGTCAGTGTGTTTCTTGTCTAGTGGCGCGTAGTGAAAACAAAACAACAAAAAAAACAAATGTCTATGTGAAAATATCACCTTGTCATTTAATTTATTATTTTGCATGGCTAAATCAAGCATATCGGAACGAGTGCTCTGAGGTACATTTTGAGAACTCTATTTCTGAGGCAGTCACAGATCCTATTATAGCACGGCAGCACTCTGTGTGTCTGACTGTGGACAGAAGGACAACGTGTGTTACCCTTAAAGGGAATGTTAATAAAACCTCCCAAAGCACAAAATGGCCCTGATACAGAATACTGTAGATGGTTCAATGAATCATTCTTCATTCTGATTCTGCTTCTGATTTTCAGACTTTCAGCAATTTAATTTTCTTTAGCTTCAATTCTTATCTCCTAAGAAATTCTCTTTGTTGACAGTTGTGCCAGATGAAAAGCGTTGCACAAGAGACTCAGACAGGGAACAGGTTCAGTGTCCTACTGGTCAACAATAGAGGCTGTAAATCCCTTTGTGCTCCTTATATTGCAAAAAACCCACATTAACCCCTCAGTGTGGTGTGAATATTGCAATGTGTGAAAACTGCAGAGATTCTGTTCATTTGTCTAAATCTTTTTAAATGTGTGGGACCACAGCTTGAAGGCCGCACAAATCCACGCAGTGCTTAAAAGATGTATTGACTTCCTGCACCTTCATCATGTAGCTCTCTGTCGTAGCCATTTGTTAGTACACTAGTCCCAGTCTGTGTTTCAGACGGGAAATATGCAGTCAATCTGTCAGAGACTCCTGGCAGTCGAGTGTCAGTTCTACAGTTTGACCACAGGGTGGCGTGGTTTTTCTTCAGTAAAGTCTCAGTTTGAGTCAGTGGGGCTCAGCAGCCAGTTGCTCACAGTGGAAGGCACATTCAGGATGGCTCAGTAGCCAACAGGCACATTATCAGGACAGTGTGTGTGTGTGTGTGTGTGTGTGTGTGTTAGATCTTGGGCCTCCAGCCCTGTATGAACTGTGTGATCTTGGTCACATGGAGTCGGCTCAGGTGGAAGTCATGTGACAGGATGTCCTCAGTCAGCTGCACCAGGAGGCTGCCGTCGATTCGCTCCCTCTGGAATACAGCCACCGCTGCCTCTGATAGGCCAATGAACCTCAGGCAGGCCGACACTTCCTCCAGTGACAGCACAGACAGGTCAGCGGGAGGCCGCCAGGTGGGGTCAGGCGGCGGGGACAACACTTCAGTGACCCCTGTGGACGTCCCACCGCCCTCTGCACCTCTGGAGGAATCTGTAGTGGGACTGGCAGTGGGCTCAGGTGAGGGGCAAGGGGACTGACGGTTGAAGGGGTTCAACGCCCCGAAGGGGGCAAATCGACTCTGTGGAGGTGGCGGCCTCAGTCGAGGTCCGGAGGAGGTGAAGGAATCTACCCACGGCTCTGCCCAGGTGGCCTGTGCTGGCTGAGGATTGGCCGTGTTGTCTGCAGGGATGGCAGAGGCTGGCTCGGGACTGGCAGGGTTCGGGGCGGGGCAGTCCGCCCAGGAGCACGGGTAACAGTAGAGGGAAGCATCTGGAGAGGGCGAGCAGCTGGGACCGAGCAGGAGAAAGTGACATTAGCTTCTAGTATCAGATTGACATCGAGTTAGAAAGAAGTGAGCCTACCAGACCTCTGCAGCTCGCTCTGCATTTCTGTTTTATCAGCCACTGCTAGCATAGCACACCCAAATTGTGTGGGTGATGTCAATGGCAGGTTTTGACAAGGAAGAGGAATGTGTGGAATATTTTTATACTCAGTCACTGTGTTAACCTGGAATCAATCATATTTCATGAATTTCTCAAGAAGAAGTTGCTATTTGTACCTCTTCCCTTCCATATTCCATCTGCTGTAAAGAGCGAGGAGGATGAGATGTGGTGGCATCCTTTGACTAGTAAACAGTGACTACATTAGTTCCAGCTGTAACAAACATCAGTCTGTATCACTGTACCTGTCCTGAAGTCCAGAGGAGTAGAAGGACAGGTTGGGCCTTGGGGAGGTGGAGGTTTTGGGGAAGCGAGGTGGGACAGGAGGGCTTGGGGCCGGACTGGACATGGAGCCTCCTTTAGAGCAGCGAGGGGGAACTGGAGGGGCGATCAAGTAGCGACACTCCTCTCTCACCTACACACACACACACACACACACACACAGAAGAATGAGAGCTACAACAGCAAAAAAAAAAGTGAATTCCTAAAACTTGACTTCTCAGGAGTCTTTGTGTGTGTGTGTGTGTGTGTGTGTGTGTGTGTGTGTGTGTGTGTGTGTGTGCT
>JAVQJD010044519.1:0-20897 GCA_036023655.1 Nannoperca australis
TGGTGTGAGAGATTGTGTGTGTGTGTGTGTGTGTGTGTGTGTGTGTGTGTGTGTGTGTGTGTGTGTGTGTGTGTGTGTGTGTGTGAGCAAAAAAAAAGTGTGACAGAAAGTCAGAATGACAGTGCCGGACAAACGGACGGAAGAGAGAGGAGTTTGTTAAATAGATGAAAGGGATGGGCATCAACATTCGCGGCTCCCGCCGTAATGGTCATCACCGGGGGACAAGTAATGGGTGTGGAGGAGGGAAGAAACCATATGTAGCATCCGTCTGACAAACTCACAATGATTCACAATCTCGTACAAACGGTAACGACATGAACACTGCCTGAAATGTTTTCTGCTAACAAGTGTGTTACAGGAATAGATGAAGAGACAGAGACACTTCTTTTGAGCTGGAGTCCGGAGGCATTAGCCTAGCGTAGCATAACACTGGATGCAGCTGTTAGCTTGGCTCTCTCTTAAATTAAAAAATTAAAAAAACTGAAATGTACAGGAGTCAGCACGGGCACCTGGACCGGTCTGCGGCTACGCAGCCACATAATTATGCAACAAACTGATGCACTGTGTTCCGACACCTTTCTATCAGAACCAGTGTTCACTTTTTTTTTTTTTTTGCAGTTTGAGCTTCTGTTGGATCGGACCACACAAGCCAGCCTTCCCCACGCGCACCAATGAGCAATGAGCCTGTCGCCGGTTCGCCGGTTCTCCTTCCTTGGACCACTTTTGGACCTGCACGTCTGGAGATGCTCTGACCCAGTCGTCTAGCCATCACAATTTGGCCCTTGTCAAAGTCGCTCACATCCTTACGTTTGCCCATTTTTTGCTGCCTAATATATCCCACCCACTGACAGGCGCCACTGTAACGAGATAATCAATGTTCCTCACTTCACTTGTCAGCGGTCATAACGTTATGGCTGATCGGTGTATACCTGCAACTAAAGAAAGTGAGATCATCTAAACGTGGGCACTCACGGCATCAACACCCAAATACGACCCAGTCCTAAACTCAGAAACAGCTGCTGGAACTGATTCTGGAACCCAGATTTCCTCACGCCCACGTTTAAAATCCCATGCAGCCGGGTTGCTTGGCTGGAGCTGCAGTGGTTGAACGGCGGCGGGTTGCGGACCTACCTGCTGCACGTGCGCCATGTGGTTGTGGTTGTAGCCGTGCTGCACCTGCTGCGGGTGGATATAGACCGTCTGCTGGGCAGAGGGGAACGACGCCTGGGGAGACTGAGGGTTGGGCCCCGGGGTCATGGAGGGGGGCGTGGCGGTCAACGTCGAGTACATCTGCTGCTGCGGCGCCTGGTTGGCCATGTGGAGGGCCTGGGCCGCCGCCGCCGCTGCAGCGCGCGAGCGGGAACACGATGTTATTACGCGCAAAGCGATACAGGAAAGAAATCACGGCTTCCAACGTTGACCAACTCACCTGCTGCTGCCTGTTGGTGCTGTGGGTGCTGGACCGGGCTGGCAGCTGGGTGGCTAGGAGGACCTCCGTGTTGCGGGGGCCCGCCCTGCTGGGCTTGGCCCGTAGGCGTGGCAGAGGGCTGGGGGTGCTGGGGGTGAGGGTGCAAGGTGGCGCTGGGGTGGGGGTACTGCTGAGGCATCGGCCCTGGAGACACTGGGAGACAGGAGTCGTGTGTTAGCAAGGATGGCGGGCATTAAAAAATGCTGGTAAACGTTGCATTAACTTCACATGTGATCGGATGCATACTCATGGACATACACAAGTGGTAGGCTGTCGTACCATACATGGTGTGTGTCTGCTCTGGGTACTGTGTGGTGGAGGAAGAGACGAGGCTGGGTTGGCCGTGCGTGGGAGGCGCCATCATCCTGGCGCTGCCCTGCATTACCGGACTGAACACGTGCTGCGCCTGGAGGACGCACGGGGACAACGTCAACGTTAGAACGTTGTGTGTGTGTGTGTGCGCGTGTGTTGAAGTCTTCTCCTTGTTTAAGGCTGGGTATCTGACCATAAAGTAGCATCAAATATTGATAAACAGTGCTGGGATGGAACACGTCATCTGATCAGATTTTTCCTGATTTCAATTCAAATGAGACAGCATTTATAACCAAGTTTGGCTTCTTTTGTTAAATAAAAAAGGTTTTGTAGAAAGAAAAGCATACATTTCTCAAACTAAGGTATCTAATCTAGGTATCATTTTGGTATTGTATTGTCAATAACAATTTCAAACAATAAGCAGCGCTACTCAACGTAATAAAATTGAATTTTTATTTGTACCTTGAGTAGACTTTGCTAAAATAAAGGAGCTTGAGCCTTGCTCCTCACATTATAGATGGTTTTCTGGTAACTAGTTTTATTAATGATAAATAAATCTGACTGAAACTCCCATCTCTAAATCAATACTTGGTTTATGTTATCTGCGCTTGTTCTCTCAAACAGCAAACAGGTAACACCCCTTCAGGCGTAAGAGGCCGCCGGCTCCGCAAATCAGACGCGATGAAACACCGGCATCGCGTCGAGCTGCCCGGACCACTGGCATCCTGCCGGCATCAGCCGACTCAGGGGAGCCCCTCCTGGGTTAGAAGCTGCCGGCGGTCGTATTGTCCTAACGCCGGTAGCGAGAGTGAATCTAACCTGTGACTGGTAATGCGTCATCTGCTGGACCAGCGGCTGACTGGTGAACTGCTGCGGGCTGCAGGTGAAGTACTGGGCAGAGTAGGCGGGGCTCTGCGCTACAATAGGTGGTCCTGCTGCCGTGGCTGGGTGCATCATGGTGGGCGTGCCCTGCGGGTGGTGCTGGTCTGACCTCTGCTGGGGCATGTTGGGTACTGGAGATTGCATGGGGGAAGAAGTTTGATTTAACATCCCTCAAATCGGAACTGCACAGAATTGGAGATGGAGAAGTCCGAGAAAGTGCCGCTGGTTTTGAAAGGAGGCAAAACGTTTACCGAAGTGGTCCGACTGATTATAAGGTGGCACCCCCCTTTCTTTGTTAAACCTGACTTTGGGGGGAAAAAACAAAAAACATGAAAAAATAAAATAAAATAAAAACAACAGGCCGATCAATCGGTCATTTCCTGATCAGGCGGAAGGAAGAAGCTCCCCATCACTCTCTCTCTCTCTCTGTCTCTCTCTCTCTCTCTCACACTCACACACACAGCATGTACACACAGAGTCTAAGTGCATCATTATCCTAAGACACATCAAATATTAATGAAGCAGCACTTGACACAGAGATACAGAGACAGAATGGAAGATTATATTTGCATAAAAGAGAGAAGTAAAACTGAATGAAAGGTGTATGAGCAGTTAGTGCCATGAATTCATAATGACTAAGTCCATAACTCTCTGCTGAGGTGCTCTTCGGGGTGCAGCAAAATACAGACAGTGTGTCTTAGGGTTGTTCAAGTGCTGCGTTTCGAATTTGTTTGACTGTAGTTTAGGTGGAAAAGAGCACGGTGACTTGGTTGAAACCAAAACCGAGCTAAAAGGAAAGTGAATATTGGACTTAAATTCATGTTAACCCCAATGAATGCTAATGTGGATGTGAAAGTAAGCAGCTGCTTGCAAACACATCAACCATAATAACTTAATTGTATTTAAACCACAGATATGGTGGCTGGGTGTCAGTCCAGCTTGTTTAGATGTGTTCTGCCCCCTAGTGGCCAAGCTTTGGTTAGTTACATTCTCTCTCAGGGACAGGGATTGCATTTTGTTTTGTATATTATATTGTCTTTTGAGTGAGCATCAGGCTATACAGTATATTGTGTGTTAGTCTGTGAAACAGAAACAGGAGACTTACATTATTAATGGCAAAAGGCTATTTGATTTCTCAAAGAAAATAAATAATTTCTGTTTAGAAATACAATTTAGCATTCTGTCAGTAACTTTATTTCTTAAAGACACAGGACACTTTGAAATATATGTATGTACAATGTAAACACGGAACATTTTAAATATGAAGGAATATTCAAGCAAACCACAATGATCATCCACTAAACAGGCAGTTCAAGATTGATATGTCAGTTAAAATGTAACTTATATTAAGAGAGCATAACATTCAAATTCATTTGGCAAGTGTTACACAATACATTTGGGCGTGAATTCTTCTGTGCACAGGTGTGTATGTCCACAAATGTGCACAAACCTGCATGCACCTGCAGGCTTTGTAACTGATGGTGTCTGTGAAAGTGTGTGTGTGCATGTGTGAGTATGCGCACATCTTTGTGCACATCAAGAGCTGTCATCTGTAATACATGAGGCAGTGTGTCTGAAGGCAATACTACTGAGCATATTTCAATTTCTTACTGATGTATTTTTATTTTCTGTTTACTGCAGAGAAAGTGAGTGAAAGAATATCTTTTGGTTTGTTTATGTGTGTGGGCCATTTCAAGCCAAGCCAAAGTTGACCATCAGAAATTCATGGCAGACCACGTATAATTCACAGCACCTGTTTCCACGGAAACACTGACTGGAGTTCATGGCCATACACAAACACCTTGCTTCCACTCTCTTTCTCTCTCTCACACACACACAGTAAATGTTCAGTTTGAATATTTATTGTATACCTTTTAGTTGCAAAAGTGACTAATGGTGTACTATGAGAGGGTTAAGAAAAGGTGACATCCTCATCAGTGAACCAACTGCATCACACATCCCTCTTGGTAACAGTGGTTTTTAGGTGAAATGAGGGAGGAAATATACGACAGTAACAGCACTCGCGGAATCGACCATTCACTTCTTACCTCCCCCACAAATCCCTTTATGCAGATTTAACTGAGGTGACGTTTTAACAGGTAACACTTTACAAGTAAGGAACAACATCTCTTCGAGTTTTTCAAAGTTTTGTCAGAGATTTAGCTTAGTGGAGTTAAGCTGATTTGAATTTGCAAAAGCCTTTTCCTCATCGTTGGAATAACTATTGCAGCTGTTAGAATTGAAGCTGGTAAAAACAAGGAAGAAGTCAACATGTCATTTGTGAATCATGGGCCCCACATAATGTTTTTAACAAAGAGTGAGTGAAAGAAAAACCAAGAGGAGAAATATAACGAATGCAGATGCACTCTGCACAAGGGGTCACTGTATGGTTTAATGAGTATGGCAGTGATGAAGATGAATGATGAGGGAATATCTTTTTGAAAAGTGATGGTCTCAGTTAGTAAGTATGGATAGATAGATACGTTTTATGAAATGGAGGTGTTTCTGTTCTGCGAGAAGGGTGAGTGACAGATGTCAAAAACGCTATGTAAAGCACATTGAATTTCCTTTGTGTTTGAAATGTGCTATATAAATAAATCTGTCTGGCTTTGCCATCTAAAAACGGTTTCTATGTGGATTGGCCTTTAGGCTACAGACCTTGTCATACAATATGGAGCATTGGTATATGCTATTTACTTGTCCCTATAAAAAATCAATCTGTATATTACAAACATTTCATTTACTATATAGTTAGTTAACTAATGTTGCTCTTTTAGCGAATAATGTATATGGACGTGAATATAGTTTAAATTTGTGTTGAATATGATAGTAAAAATACTTATTCTACTTACTTTATTCTGCATTCTTTGTCTTATGTCATTTATTAACTAAGTAAAACCTAGTAAAACCTCAGAGTTAGTTGTCAGTACTGTAGGGTGCCACCCTACTACAGGGGGCACAAAAATGGTCAATAACAAATTATTGATACGTTCTTAAAATGGGGTTATGGGCATATGTTTGTATGAACTACATTATAGAATAAGTAAATAATGTTTAGTGTTATTTTCCCCCCACAATCTGTGCACCTGATTTAAATCAGGATGACAACTGAATGATTGTCATTAATGAATAGTTCCGTTGGGATTTTGTGTAGCTTAAAGCAGTGGCTCAAGCAGGCAAGTTCAATCTGAGGGGTACTGATGTTGTTTAAAGGATCTGAAAGCAGAACACATTACATTAATAGTGTTTCCGTGCTCTAATCATTCCTCCTGTTCATACACACCATTAAAAAATGTGAATTCCCTCTATGTCTTTGTTGGACGGTGTTTCCTTGCTGAGCCACAGTGGAGGGACAAAACACAAAGAACACACTCATACTGAAAAAATTTAGTACATTCACTTACATTGTATAAACTCATTAGGAAGGGATCTCTTCAGGGCCAGCATGAACAGAAGGTTAAAGCAAGGACAGTCTTTTTCTGTGTGTACCTATGACCTGTACCAGGCTATTGATGCGAGAGACTTATAATATTTTCAACACATCATTTAAGTATTAACAGGTCACATAAAGTGTCTGAGTTGTCCACCAGATGGACCTATTGCACTGTGGAAAAGCTGGACTGTGTGAAGGACCAGAGTCAAAACGTAGCACTGGATAATAGGTCATTCAGGATGCAGGTCTCCAAAATATTGCCTAAACCCACTTAAACTCATATCTGCTTTGCTGGAGGTCTGTAACCTGATTGTTATGTTGGGATGCTGATGTCCTGACTGCAAAGGGTTTGTTGCAGCTTCAGATGGGTCACTGCTACAGACCTACAGGGACAGAAATCAACAAGGCATCTGACTGTGAAGAAATGTGACAAATTAGCTCTCTGTTTAGTTTTTTTTACCATGTCTCCCTATGATCTTTAAACCTCCATCCCAGCAACCTGGGCCACAGTAATCAGCATAATGAATTCCTCCAGCATGCCTGGCTTAATGGAATCAATTACTTGTAGAAGAACAAAGGATCTGGCAAGAAAACAACTAGCCTAGAGTAATTTCGCTGGGTGGTTACAGAGAGAACGTTAAGGCAAACCTACGTAGCTTGTCTCAGTATTAATGCAGAGAAACGGATAAACTATAATTTGTCTTTGTTAAGAGAGGAGAAAAGATAAGACGAGAGCAAAATAAGGAGGTGATGTGACAAACCCATCTGTGCATGTGTGTGTGTGCAAACAAGCCCTGAGTCTTGTTTCTCTTCCCTGCCCATGTGCATGATGTGTGTATATTTCTACATTAATGAGCAGACTAGAGATTTTCATTAAGGCCCCATTAGTACCTTTTTTTCCCTCTGGGCCCCATCTCATTGCTGCGCTCTCAGTCATTCCTCTGATGCAATAACTATAGAGAGGCAGACAGAGAGTGGCAGCAGACGTGGCTCACTGTCACAGGATTTCAGTAAAATGAAATATGTCTGGCACCACTTTTAGAATAAACTGACTCTTTTGAACTCGCCCATCAAATGGGGTATTCGGAGAAGACATCAGTTTGAAATGAGGAAGAAAGGCTTGGAGGAGAAAGTAAATTATGAAATATGATTGTTCATTAAATAAACATTTGTGCATTAGGCATTTCAAGTTAAGAGCTAAATGTCTGAATTATCCGAAATGAACAGATCATATGGGATTGAGCCCTGGTCTCAAGGTTTTCCTGACTGACGTCTGTGCACTAGCTTGGCTATGATCCACACACTGCAGACAAGCATGGCTGGGCAAACTTTTAAAAACCTTTCAAACAGGCATGCTATCTAACTACACATGCTCTTCAAAACACTGTGGAAGTGTTGCAACTCCCCAGCACGTCAACTGGCAGCGGATTTTATCTTGGGGAAGTGTGTTTTCAATCTGGGTCTTTCCAATCCAGCGCGTCTCTCAGACAGAGATGAACAGTTTGAAAAATGTGGCTGGCGTAACAAATCTCTCTTTTGAACATCACTAAAAATAACAAGCGTGTTTCCTCACAGGGGGTTTAAAACTTCTAGTGGATGTTGCTGTGCTTTCATTACAGAACATTAGAGGGCAGTGGCTTTACATAAAGCACCAAAGCGACTTCCAGATCAACCAGAACCCTTTAAAATACACCTGAGAGGTAGACAGCTCTCAGTAGTTGGCGTTAACAAGTCTCTCTGTGCAGCCTGCTGTGTTTTTCACCTTCATGCTGCCTTGACCTTATTTGCTGCATAATTTTCACTACTCGTCATGTGGTCCCATACTGCTAAAACTTCGAGAAAATTCGGAAAATAATCCTCCTGTGCACTGATAGGAGGATGGACAATTTCTCTGTGTGTTTGCTGACTGTTCAAAGTCAAATAGAGTACATTTCCTGTCAGAGAATTTGGAATACAGGGGAAGACAAGAAAGGGGGAGGAAACAGAGTGGTGTAGAGGTGTAGGAATGTCAACGGTGGTCGACAGATCGTGTTGGCGTGTTAAGACAAATATTGCAAATAACAGTACGATGTCCAATCACAGAAAACAGAACACCACACAAAGGTGCCTACATGAGCCAATGCTGCTGTTCACAAGGGCATTTGTCACAAAGTGCAGCAGTTAGTCACATTGACCAAACCGTAAATACCACAGCATTAACTCAAGGTAAAAAAAAAAACTGTCTTGTGAATCTGTCTAGACATGCCTTACATTTTGATCAGTGGCTGCTTTCAGTCAAAGCCGTCTTCAGTATCAGGATTAGGGGAAATCCCACTGTAGCATGTGCACTGTTATGCTCCCACATTATGCCATGCCCAGATTCCTGCTGAAACATGACAGAACAAATGCGAAAAGTACAAAATAACATAATCTGTGTTGAAATCAATTCATTGCTACCACAAACAGAACAATGTGTGCATGTGCAAGTGCCAGGTTAAAACTAATAATTCTCATTGCTGTAACTGAATAGATTTTTTTTGCTAAAATCTGTGATACTTGAAAAGAAAAGCATTATAGGGTGGCCTTCATTATGCTATTATGTCTAAATGAAGTTTGTATGTCAGTGTGATGATATCCTGTTTCCCTGTAAGGGAAGTTGAAAAAGAAAGAAAAAGGAAAACATAGTAATTCCTTCAGACAGCATCATTAAATTGATAAGACATTGGTGGAAATTCATAATAAAATGGTTAGGATGTCACATTGACTGTATGTACAACAACTACAAGGTTTGGTACCACTTTCTATTAAGCACCATGTTAATTGGTTTATAGTTTGTAACAAATTAATGGTTAAAAATTCATTCACTAAATTGACAATTAATAAGAACAAATTTGGGGTTTTCAGGTTGTGAAAAATCAATTTTCCTTTCTGTTTGGTAATAATTATAAATGTTGGTAATCCTTTAATAATTGCTTAATAAGTTGTTCATTAATTAATTACAGTTGAGATATTCTGCAACTCTTTTCTGGAAGGTAAGTCATCATACGGTCCAATCATTCAGGCGATACTGCTACTTTTCAACACAAGCAGTTTTGTCTTTAATTGAGTCATTTATTTCAGTAGTTCTACTTGATTAGGACCGTCTAGTACTCTTTCGTCCACTGCTACAGAGCATTTCCACAGACACCGAGATGAGGGTAAAGTGACTCACACGTACATCAAACTTTGTCTCGTCATTTGTGTACAAGTTGTATAACAACGGGACACGGTGCAGCTTTCAGATCAGTCTTTGACAGCCTGGCACAAAGGCGCAAGGGGGAAGCGTACTAAGTAGCCATAACAGATAAAAGCTATTAGAGAGCTTGAACACAAGAACACACAATTAGATGCATGCACATTGACAAATAAACAAACAAATAAACATTAATTTGTCAAACAATTCAAACGTTTAGCTGTGTCCTATGGGAAACAATTACGTAAGAGCAAGAGAGTTATTCATAAGGTTTCAGGCTTCACCACAAGTATGCAAGCCCAGATTTGGGACCAATTACACATAAATGCAACTGGAACTGGCAGATTTTTCATAGCAGAGGAGTCTTGTCCCTGGTACAGTGTGGAACCCAAAGCACAGAGCACAACACATACTGTACTGGAAAACTAGTAGACTGCAGTTCAGGACACATTATCACTCTAAGTCTGAGATCAAAGAAATCAACTTGCCCGACTTGACCTCCAGCTGTGAGAGTCTTTGGAGGGAGAATTGATGTGTGTAAGAGTGGGTGCATGTCTGTGGATGTTCGTATGTGCGTGTATGTGTGTCAAAGTGAGATATGGATTAAACACATTCACATTGAAGTGAAGCACCTGCCTACTCACTAGCATCCAGCTACAGAGTGGCAGTTTCAGAGCTGTAGGTTTGGACATTAAATTCCAGTCCAACCTACACCATCTATCGGCAAGAAAAGAAAAAGCAGCAAGTTTGGAACTGCAGGCTGACATGTGTGGCTGGCACAGCCTGCAATTTGGTCGGACAAAACAACTGCGGAGAGTCTGCAGCATTTTTGGCCCCTAGCAGGACAAAAATGAATATCCCCTTATCAAGCAGTAATGGTCAAATGTGTTAGCAAACGGGTACCTTTTTACGCATCCAGCAGGCTCAGAGCAACATTGGCATTCATTCTGAGTCATGTTTGCAGCCAACTGAAATCCAACATTTACTTTTTTTTGCTGCGTCTGAGAAGCATATCTGTCTTTTTAGCTGCTAAATGCTCCACTGTGTTCACCTGATAGTCGCTAACCGTGTCTGTCTGCTGTTTGGTGCTGGGCAGGTTGAATATAGTGGGTTTATTAAGCTTTTTTTGCTAAAAACAGCTGCCTGCTGAGGCTGAAAATCGAGAGACTGAACCAAAAGACTAATGGCCATATAATTACCAGTAAACTGAAACATACTAAAACGCTCTGTAGAGTTGAGTGGGTGATAATTCTTTGTGCATTCATCACTACAAGCAACTCCTTTCAAATTACTCATAGTCATTTGATCCATTGTTAAAACAAAAAAATCCATTAGTACTGTTTTAAATAAAACTTATAATGGAGTAAAACGTTTAGGTGCAACTGCAAAGTGTATAGCTGCATTTTCTGGGTGGATACACATGACCTGAAAACGTTATGCTGAGTAAAGAAATCTATTGTCCTTGGCATCTGAATGAATTCAACATGTACTGGCATGCATTTATCAAGAGAGAGACATTTCAAGAGGTTGGGCAAGTGTGTGACACAGCACAACATTACCATCACCTACTGTATTTACATCTTTAATGTGTCTCAAAATTTGTCTGCCTTGTCAGATATTTTCTCAAAGCAGAATTACAGATATTTTAGTAATGTGAGTTTATCTGATCTACATGGGAGGTTCTTCTCGAAGTCACCTGTCATTCCTTTCCACTTGAGCAGATTCCTACACATACCAACTTACCATGGCAAAGCAAGTGTGGGCACGTGAAGATGATAGTAACTGAAGAGAGGAAATATCTCTTCAGTTGTGACTTTGTTCTTGGCAGCTACTGAACTGATAATCATTACAGCAATGACGCAGGCGAACACACAGGAAGACGCAGATAAGAAAGAAAAGTCCCACCTATGCATTTCAAATGAAGTTGGAAAAACCTAGAGAACTTCATCACAAAAAGAATCTGTGCACAAATGTTGTATTTCAGAATAAATATTTTTATCATTTTGATGTGTGAGGAAAAGTATTATTTATCTTGTGGGAACTGAAACTTAAGCAGTACAATAAGGGGACTCACCTCCCATGTGGGGACAAGCGTTTTATCCCAACAATCATTAAATATTAGGGTTAATGATTGTTTTTTAGTTAAGGTAATGGTTCTGAGTAGACATGTAGTGTTTATGGTTACAGTGGCTTAAATCTCCAGAGAATCAATGTTAGTATAAATACAGTGTCCTCCCAAGTGAAAGAAACAAGTTTGTGTGTATGTGGGTAAGAGAACGTTTGATCATCCAGCCTCTTCCCATGTGTACACTTAGCTCATGTTTTATCACACACTTTACTCACATAAGTCACTGTAACACAAGTAACTGTAAAGAGCCGAATTACCAGCATCATGGAGTTAGTTCGAACAACAAAAGATCTTTGGAAACACCCAAAACATTATTTTTCTCCATCCAATTCCTCCTAGATAAAAAAAAAGCAAAAAAAAAAAAAAAAAAAAAAAACTCCTGAACTGTCTGTGCCAGTCTGGAAATATTGGGTAAGTTGGCGCTTTTAACCATTTTCCTCTTCTTATCTCTCTGTCTGTCTCTCTGTTCCTCTTCTTGCTGCCTCATGACTGGCACAAACCTCAGTCTGAAAGCCCCTCTCTGAGTGACAGCAGTGAGGTTATTAATGTGTGTAGTATGTCCGAGTCCTTGCCTGTGTGGGTGTGTTTGTGTGGTTCTGTACTTTGCTAGAATGTGTGTGTAGATGTGTGTTTATGTGCACTGACAGCAGACTTAGAGCAGAACTGGACAACCCGTCTGTTACTGATAGTAGAGTTACTCCCCTGACAGTTCCTGAAGGGGAAACAACCCATCTGAGTGACCTTGATCCAACAAAACAATCTTCAACTGCCTAACAATTATACATCAGTTAAATTTTGCGTCTGATAAAAAATAACTTCTTGAAATTTTGATGAACTTGCTGTTCTGTGTGATTCACAAGCATATGTGAACCAAATGCAGAAATGCTTATTAGTCATGGTGTTTGCTTCCTTGCAATACCATCTCTCTGGAACACAACATTCATGTCTTGGAAGGCCTAGGTGAACAGTAATTCCATTAGTTACAACACAAGGCTGTCACTCAAAACTCTGACAATAAATTGTTCTATTGTCATTCTAACGTAAGCATGGACATTTGAGTTTTTTTAAAGAAATAAATTTCACTTAGGTAGTAAAACCATCTTTCAAGTCAGAGAGGGGTGTCTAAATCCAAATGTTACTGACGCAATGTACATGTTGCTACTTGATGCTTTTGTGCCTATTTTTGCAACAAAAGACTGTTTAATACCTGTGTCACCCCAGGCACAGAGCAATTAAACTGCAATACTCTCCAGGAGTCCATAACATGCTGGGTTTACTGACAGTGAACTGAGCTCAAATGGCCAACAGAGATGGAGCGAGGGATTTTATTTGAAGAGCACAAAAACACAACGATGGAAAATGTGATCACAGAGGTTGCACTGCCGATAAATGTAAACATCCTTTAGAATAAAGTGACAGGCAGCTACTGTGAATTCTGTTGGTTCAGCTTCACAGATATCCCAAAGATATACACACAGATGGAAACTCCTCGAGAGATGAATCATGCTGTTCATTATCAGAAGCAATGAAGCATGGATGGTGTGATGGGGTGACACTAAATAGGCTTGCGTAAACATTAAGTTTAGAGTAGATAATTGACAATGGAGCTGCAATGAGAGCATAATGCAGAGATGAAGTCTAAGGGCCACATGAAATGGTTTGAGCACAGAAGTTTAAAAATAGGTGCAGTCTCCCAATCATAGCATATAGCAAGTAGGAGTCATCAAACAATGTTTCTTTCACCAGTTGCACACCCCACCTCACTTACAACATATGTAAAAAGTTCTGTACCTAAATATATAAATGCATCAGCAACCACAGCTAAACATAGATTTCATGAATGCAATCAGCCACTGACAACGATGACAAGCTCTCATCTGGTAAACTCCCTTACTTCCGCTGAAATGAGGTCATGTATTTTCTGCAATGATCCACTCTATTTGCTTTCTTCTCACTTTAATGCTAACTTTCACTTTTAGACCCAACATCCTCGTGTGTTTGCAGAGTTAATTGCTCAAAGTGACCCACTGATGAACTTTGGCGTTCGACATTAAAGAGAGCACGAGCAAAAGGCCACATGTAACTAAACAGCGGCTAAACAGAGTAAATGGATCAAAGTCAAATGCTTAGTTTATGGGGCTAGATAGTGAGCCATGTCACCATACTGTAAAAAATGAATAATGAAACACAAGTGGTTTGGAGTAACAAAGATCACAGAGCAAGCTGTTTTTTTAACTCTTGTAGAGTCAAATGCATTACACAGTGCTGGTGATGGCCTTAATGTCTCAGCATGAAAACAAACAAAAATGGTCTTTATTTAACCCTGTTTATAAATGACACAATTCAGTAAACTCTTACCATTTAGATGACCTTTCCATTCATGTGGTGCAGGTAACTGCTTCTGTGATTGTCATGTCTTGCTGTGTGATGGGGACAGTTGTGGACAAGGACCCATAAGCAGTGTTTGCATGTCAAAAGAGTATAAATACAAGTGTCTGTAGGTTACAAATTGGGCTAAAAATCTATGCATAAGGACTATTTGAACAGTATTTCAGTAACTATCTTTCAGTGTGAATGAGGTCATGCAGATACTACTAAAATATGCACATTGAAATGTTGTTGAATCACAGTTATTTGTTACCTAGATGTCTACAAACCTTGTCCAAGTGCAACCCACATATATTAATGAGTTAATATGTAACTTTCCCAACCATGATGACACTGGGATGGGAATTTAATGTTGGGCTGCATGCTTAGCTAGTTACTTTCATTTCATGTGTGTGACAGTTTTATTCCAACACCCTGATCTTGCTTTATAGTGCTGATGGTGTTTCACCCAGGGGTTTTAACTGTTTTGTTTCATGTGATATGAATATGAGATATGAGGTTCCTTCAGGAGATCTTTTTATCATTCAAAATGTTGTTTAAGAAACGAATCATTTATTATTCCATATGTAAATAACTGTTGGCAGTAATGGCAGCTAAAAAGCTGCTAAAAGCTAATTGGCTTTTGGCTATTGGCTATTGGCTAAAAGCCAATATCATATTGGCAATACCATAACCCCATATTGGGGATATGGGGACATAGTCTGCTACAGTAGACTATGTCCCCATATCAATATGATTACAACAGAGATTGTGCTGTATGTGCTTTCTAACCCAGAGTACTTTGGATTAAAAGCTATTGACAGACCTGAAACACATCACACTGTTCACCTGAGCTGTTTAGGCGCTGCTGACAGCAAGTGCCGCTGACAGGGTCACTTCTAAACACCGCCCTGACGGAGGAGGCAACGACTCGGTGGACGGGGAACTTCAGAGGCTGCCTCACTATATGTCATAGGCTGTATAAATGGATCTCCCCCCCGTGGATCACACACTTGACCAATTGCGCCGCGCAAGAGTCTGATGGCTCATTTGAATCCAGCGATCCTCTGTAGGTAGATGTGGTACAGTATAGTAGGTATAGTTCGGTCTTTGCGTGAGTGTGTGCGTGTAAGTGTGAATGTGCACTCCGAGAATAGAAAGCCAAGAAGAAGGAGAAGAAGAGAGGCGGGATCGGTTTGTGCCTTGTTGAAATCCAGGGTGAAGCAAATAGATAGTCTGTAACAGATCGATTTGCACTTCGCTCTCCCTTTGTGGATTTGATGGATGTTTGATCAGTGGATGTGATGCCCATATATATCATCGACCGAAAATTTCCCGACACATCTGGTAAGTCGCTCACGCACCCCGAGCGCTTCTTATAACGCAGTGCCATCAGTGTGCGTCTCTCTCCCTGTGTGTGTGTGTGTGTGTGTGTGTGTGTGTGCGCCCGCGCGAGTGCATTATGTTTGCGTATGCGCGCGCGCGCGGGTGCCGGCTGAGTGACACGGGGCAGCGTGCACCAGTTGATCATGCCACCCCCCTTGGAATTCCCGACGTGCAACAGGAGATGAGGATCTGGCACGCATTTAACTGAGTCTTGCTCATTTGCGAATCACTGTGTGCGGCAGCTGAATATTTTTATCACTTGACTTTGAACACCTAGGCTAGTTGTATTTGGTCCTATCACAAGTCATAGTCACAGTCATATTATTCCACCTTGGTATCCTAAGCTTACTTTGTGGTTTCGGTTCACAATATTCCAGCTGTATGGGTACTAGTGATTTTTTTTAAGTTGTTTTATTCCTTTAAAAGTTATTTTTCATATTCCACCCACAGCTCTACTGCTATCAACAAAAAAAAAAACATTAGGAAAGCAATTCAAGAGGTGAACTTCTTTTCAGCTAGATCACAGCACCTTTGGGCATCAAGTCTCCTCCCTCAAAAAATGATGTTAAAGAGATTTTAGTCTTCAGTGTGCAGCCAGAGGCCCAGTGCTGAAAATCATATCCCAGAAAAGGTGTTATTTTAAGTTAAAGTAGGCCACATTCCTGTACTTATTCAAACTCAATTAGGTACATGACATGTTCATGGCTCACATGGATGTAGGCTGTAAAAAAGTCTCCCGTCGACTTGTGTGTGTGTGTGTGTGTGTGTGCAGACGCATGGGTGTTTTAAGGTGTCTCAGTGAATGATGGGTTTAATTTTAAAGAGTTTTGTGAGGTCTCACAGGACACGGGGACCTGTTATGTTTCAGATATATTATGACTGACGCAGAGAGAGGGGAGAAAAACGGAAAGAGAGAGGTTTGACTTTATGTGCGCCTTATCGTAAAAATGCAGAAACGGCAGCACATTTACCTTCCAAAACACACTCAGGAAAAACATCAGAGCCACATAAAAAAAACAAAAAAAACAGTGACTGTGTCCTGCAACAGGAGCACTGACATCAGTTGCAGAAATAACAGCTCAGCTTACAAATAACTAAAACACATATTAGGGCTTCGTCCCTCCCGGAGCAAACATACTTAAAGGCATCAGTGTCATGTAACAAACTAACAGGTTCCTTAAACTACCCAAAAGCAATGTTGATGACTGAATTGGAATTACCTGAATTTAAACAAGTACAATTCCCTATTCCTATTGCCTATTGGGAAATAATTATTTGGCAACATAAGCATTATGCATGAGTGATGAGAGCATAAGAGGGACATACAGTAAGTGCTCCTTAAGATTCATATCTAACATGCCTCAGCACACTGAGAGGAAGTCACTTAAACATGATTTAGGAGTTCTCAGTCTAACTCTGTTTTTACGGCCACCCCCTACACATACACATATACACTCAATCACTCCTTTTTGCACAGTCCTTCACTCCGTCTTTATGTCCCTTTTCCTCTTTAATAAATGTTCGCAGGAGTTTCATGTCTTGGCATGCAACACGTCAGGATTAGAGCGAATGAATATAATGTCTCTCCGATGCTGACATGCTCCCATGGTTTTATTAGAGCCGTGGGACTGCTGTCACAGTGATTTGTTTGCTCACAGAAAAAAATAAATAAAAATGGTAAAAGATTCTGCCCCCTCCTGCAGCCAGAGAGAGGTTGCCAGAAAGTTGTGA
Source organism: Nannoperca australis (assembly GCA_036023655.1). NCBI lineage: Eukaryota > Metazoa > Chordata > Actinopteri > Centrarchiformes > Percichthyidae > Nannoperca > Nannoperca australis. Next base: position 16,919 of record JAVQJD010044519.1, read on the forward strand.
TTAACATATCAAATTGTGTCGTTCTGCTGTCTCATCTCCTCTTTTTGTGCCTTCAATCACTCATTTTCCTCCCGTGTTTTCAGTTGTCTTTATGGCTGTGCATTCAGAATCACGTCCTTCAAACACAAACACTGCAAAAGCAGAGGTATCCATTACACACAGGGCCACCACTCTCCTATAGAAAATATTATGCCCCATGGTGAAGTCATGCATGGTGTTGTGCTAGTGTGGAGATTGGAGAGCAGCCTGTTGCAAGCTGTGGTTGGTGTGTACAGTAATGGGCAATTACCAGGCTGGGTAATGAATGTTAAAAGGGGCGTTTACTTTACATTCGGCTATTGTTTAGTCATGAAGATGAGTGATGGGGGATTTGACATTCAGCAGGACTGTGGTTATGTGTGAGAGTGATGCATGTGGATGCGGATGTGCGTGTGTGTGTGTGTGTGTATGTCTGTGGCTGTCTACTCGTTCAAAGGAAGCTAAGGGACTTTGTCCTTTGCTCCAGCACTGCTCTCATCTCAGCCAGCATGCAGCGAGACCCACCCATCTGCACAGGCGCCTCATGACACCAGCTTGTAAAAGTGTGTGTGAGAGCATGGCTGTGGACATGTGTGTGCGTGTATGCGTTTGTGTGGCTGTGCGCTGTCGTTAAGGGATTAAGGATTAATTGCTTTCAGAGATAGACTTAACTGCTTGTTACATGGACTTTGTAAAGTTCTCACTTGGCCCCAGAGAAGACAACAACACTGTAGTTTGAGGAGCAAAGGAAAGGTCTCTCTTGTTTTCCATTCTTCAGAAGTGTGTGTTTCTAGTTTTTTTTTTGTTTTTTTTGTCTGGAGTGTACTGCCACTAGAGGGTAAGAACTTAGAGCTTCCATTGTTCTCACCTTTTGCTCCAAGACAATTGTTGTTTTTCCTCATTTGTTTTCTTATCACTGCGATGTGCCTTTTATCTCCCTTTCACTCTTTGTATTTCCTTTCTTCAGCTTGTACCTAAAACCATCTGCAGAATTAACTTCAGAAGGTTTGCTTTACTAATGTTAATATTTATGAATTAAAAAAATAGTATGTTGCCAAACTACTCAAATTTCAGAAGCTGCAATCAGACAGTTTTTGGCATTTTAGCTTGTTTGACTTCAAAGATTATTTGATGATCAGAATTTTTAAATGTTGCTGACACGATGAAAATGTGTGCGTTTTGGGACAAATGTCAAATGCACCAAACTTCAGCTTCAGTGTTACCTAAGTCCAGTTCTTTTCTTCTGGATGAGTCGACAACTAATGATTATTTTACATTAATTAAGAAAAACTGCACATTCTCATATTTTAGAAGCTGCAACCAGCAAATGTTTGGTCTGCTTGCCTGATAAATGAGGATAAAGTGATTTTCAGAGTTGCTGCAGATTAATTTCCTGTCAGTCGAGTAATCGTTTCAGCTCTGCTTCTGCGGTTCTCCCTCTCTCCTCAGGTGAGTTGATACAGCTGGCAGTTGAAGGAGGAGATCTAAGAATGACAGAGACCAATCCCCCCAAGTCGGCTAAGAAGCCCCGCTGGACCTCCCTGGAGATCGGCCTCATTACTATTGTCTCCTTGCTCTTCATTGTCATCGTCGCCCTCATCATCCTCTTTGCCACTCAGAAGACTGGTGAGTGCTGAAGAAAAGGCTCCTGCTGATTAGAAAAAGAAAGAAATATCTGAAACCTGAGTGGCTCCTAAAAAAACATTTCTTTTTAAGATATTCGTCATCAGACCCTCACAAAAACCAGAGTGATCAAAAAAAGTAATGTAATTAAAAGCTATTTTTGGGAGCCACTCAGCCTAGAGGACATTCTTTGTTTTTCCTTCTCCACAGTATTAAGTGAATCTTTTAGAACGTTTGAAGCTCGCCTCCTTTAAGGTTCGAACATGCACTGACTATCACTTCCAGCTGAGATCATGGTTAATGGTAAGCATGAAGGAGCATGCTGAAGAACAGCATTTTGTTCAGGTGAATAAAAGACATTTGAGATGTGTGCTTTTAAAGCAGAGTGCCAAAGTACAATCACTGAGCCAGAAAGAAGAATGCAGTGTGCAAGAGTCCTTTTTAGAGTTCCCTTTATGTTCTTACTCAGACATTTTTATGCAACACTGTGTACCTCAAAACATTGTGCTATTTCACATTTCAGACTTTTGTGTAAATAATGAAGGATTGTGTATATTAAATCTTTCTGTAAATGTCATCCATTCATATTTTGAGAAATGGATCATTAAAATGTACACAGTGAAATCGAACAGACACCCCCACCCCTCTTTCTTTGCAATGGGAAACCAATTGAATCTGCTTCAGATCAATGTCACAATATCAGTATCACATGGGTTTAATCATTAATATCCTGACTGTTGCTTTGATTGCTTTTTGTACTTGGTTATCACATTTATTAAGCTTTTACAAAAAGTCGGTGTTACGTAACATGGTGTTTCATTAATCACTAGTAAGTCCGAAGATGACAGGTCACTGTGACGTGGTCCACGGAATGCTACTAGTATGACATTAACACGGATAATAAACAGCGTATTTAAAGATATATATCTATCTATATATAGAGATAGATGTATAAAGTATTGACTAATTGGACAACTATGAAATTCAGCAGGGCAAAAACACAAAAAACCTGACAAAAAGCCAATTTAATGAAATCTTATGATACATACAAAACTGCTTGGGTTGGTATATGAGTGTGTGTGTTGAGCTATTAATGTCTTTTGCTGTCTTGTGCTTGATAAATGTGTAAGCTGCCATGTCAGGAAAATGAGAACATGTGATGACCTGTTTGTACCTGTGTGTGCACTCACCTGTGTGCATACCATGTGCATTCACACATAATGTAAAAAGCACTGACTGTATATAAAGATCTTTATATACCGTAAAGCAGAGTCATAGGACACTTCACAGTTCACCGTGTGTGTGTGCTTATGTTAGAATATGTCAGAATGAGTTTGATTACAGTTTAGCAGCTAAATTATTCCTGACAGAATGAAAGCAACACTTCTATGTAGTTTAGGGTAATATGTGTGTGAAGGATGAGATAGAGATGAAAGAAAAGAGGAAAGAGAAAGGAGAGGATGAGCATTTGACATAATGACTGATGACTGCAAAAATCCCACTGAGTGATGATTTGTTTTGCATTTTCCTACAGATGAAATCTGCACCACAGCTGACTGCACACAGTCAGGTAAGCATTGTGTGTTTGTTTCTCCGTGCCCTCTCTTTATTGTATCATTCTGGAGGCTTTGATTTTTCTCAGAGGAAGACAGAATGGGAAAATTGAGACTGCCGCAGAAGCCGAGGGATTTCAGACACACTTAGAGAAAATGGTCTCTTCATCTGTGAATATGTTGCCTGCCTCTGAGTCAAAAGAGTAATCAAACAAACAGAAATGGTCCTGATCAGCAGACACATGGAAAGGGTTATAGTCCTTGGATCACCTCTGAATAACTGTACAAGAGAAGCTCAGAAACTGGTAATGGGTACAAGCATGTATATACAGCTTAAGCAAAGAATATTTTTGTGCACTGTGTGTCCAAAGTTGAAGCGTTTCAACATATGCAGGTTTTGTTGTGGAGCTTTTATAACTTAACTGTAAGTGCACCTTAGCCACTGTCGTGGAAATTTTCCTTATTTCCTTTGGAGAAGTGAGCAAATAAATGATGATTCAACAAGTCATTGTCTTTTGATAATTTTAATAAAGCAAATAATTAAGCAACTAACTAAAGCAAATAAAAGGCAAATAATAATAAAAAGAAAGAAAGAAAAGTAAAGAGAAGTAAAGTGAAAACACCAAGTGGAGGTCCACAAACTGTTTTCACTGAGCAGGCCTAATTCACTGAAAGTAATCCCACTGAAAGAAATTCACAGAGAGTAGTTCCCACTGAAAGAAATTCACAGAGTCCAACTCTATATTTCAGCTGAAAGGACAGAGCTCCATACGCCATGAGCATAT
>JAVQJD010044544.1:0-17120 GCA_036023655.1 Nannoperca australis
ATGCCAATTAAATGTTCTAGTCTCTGTAGTAGAATGTGATGATCAATGGTATCGAATGCAGCACTAAGATCTAATAGGACGAGTACAGAGACAAGTCCTTTGTCTGATGCAATTAGAACATTTATGCAGACAAACATATGAGTGGAACTGTTATATGATGACACACTCACTAACGTCGTCATGGCAACACTGTAAGCTACTGTCAAGTCTCTGCATAGTTTCTTTCAATACCACAGGTGGCCAACCTGAGTGTATTACCCTGAGAAGATTATTTCTGACATTACCATCTATTACATTTTGTGTAAAATGGGATCCAGGGTCCAGTACTTGACCTCATTAATTACTTGAAGTTAAGTAATGGCATTGAAACTGATGTCAAAGTAGCATGTAGTATGTTTGTAGCATCAACAACTGCAGGCCAGCATCAGCGTTGCAAATAAAAAAAAAAAACACCAATAGACAACAAAGACAAATGACTAAAAGTACTACCAGCAAGCACTGCCAGCTGTAGTCTAGGTGATGCTCTAGGCCTGGTTAGTCATGTCAGAGTACATTTCAAGGTGCAAAAAAAGTAAACACAAAAAACATTAAAAAAAGGGGCAGGTGCTGAGTCAAAACAGAGCAAACAAATCCACAGCTTGCACGACGCAGGGCTCCAATACTCACAAATTTATTACATCATGTGTACTTTACATTTCAATGTGCACAGTAATTCCACTACTGAAAAAAGCTGCTTATATGATTCACACAGTGACAATTCCCTGCAATAATCCTGTTGACACATTGGGCCCTGTATTCATCAAGCATCTCAGAGCAAGAACTTGCTCCTATCTGGCCGTACAATCTCAGTGTGATGCATGTTTGGTCTTTCTGTTAGGACCAGTAGCAAACACATTTTATCACTCTTTTCTGTGCTGATATTCAGGAGTCTTCACCTGCTAGGAGCCACCAGAGGGTGGCGTTTAGTGAGAGCAGGTATGGATTATCCAGACTATAAGGTATCTGGAGATAAGCTTGAAGTAAAAAAGTCAGATATGAATCCAAATGATCATATGTCTGTACAAAAGGCACAAAAGCTCAAGACCTGTACATTCTGCTGCTGTGTCACAAGATTTCGAAAATGAATGAAGGTATTTAAATGTACCGGTAAAACATGAAATAACAGATGCAAAACACATATTGCTCCTGGTGTATGGCAGGATTTAACAGACTTCATACCTTCTACAAACAGTTGTGAATGAATACAAATATTGGTTGTTAAGTCCTTACAGTACCCTGGCAGCACTAGCATTTACTTACACTTCCTATGCCAGTAGATAACAAAACCTTTGACAACTAAGTGTTTACACAAGTAAATTAACTTGTGACAATCACTGCGGTGGATCACCTAACTCTGCTTTGTAAGTGAGGAAATGCATGCAGAGATTATACAAACCCAACAGCAATAAGGTTAAGTGAATGTGATTAGTAGCACATCCAAAAATTGTAACCTGCCATCTTCCAGAGTAACCTATGTCATCAGTAACACTAACTTATTATGTTATGTGAACATGGTGGCTCAGTGCACTGCATTAATCATAAAAAAAAAAACATGGGAAAAACATGCAAGAACGGATTGCTGCATGAACACTTGGACTTGGTCCCCGGTCGCCACATGAATGGCTGACCACTGCTCCAGCTGTCCCCCAGGAGGAAGGAGGCAGAGGACAAATTTCATCGTGGGACGCAATTGCATGTGTGTGTTTGCAATGTGTTTCACGTGTGACCATTAAAATTGATCTCTCTCTTATCCATCTGCTGGTATTTGAAGGTTACAACCACAACCATTTTAGACCTAGTTAACACTTAAAGAGATGGTGCAGTGCAGTCTTAACATTCTCCTTCCAAAGTGCCTACACAACAACCTTTGACCTTTGTTTTAATCAGGGTTCTAAAATTAATCAAACCTTCTAATGTAGGCCGTCCTATCTGAACTGCATGCAAAGGTTCGGACAATTTCACAGTCCAAGAACATTGCGCGAAATAAGTCTCATACTCCCTCATTTGATTTCTATGATTAGTGTTTTGTCGCTGTGTTCAGACACCTGAATGTTGTGCAGAGATCTGTGATTGGTATCAGAGATGCGTGATGGAGACTAGACGTAGAACAGAACAATACCTGGCGTCTGTTGGTTGATTTAAGACATTTTAATACCAGTTGAGTCCTATTTTTAGATAAATAAATTCAATGCCTTTTTAGAATTTTCAGGGTTCGCAGGAACTATGTTTAATGCTAAGAAAAACTCACCTTGAGTGTGTCCTGGCGAATCTTAAGTTCTTTGGCACTGAGTGTTGCTCTCTTGGTGTCGAGGATCCCTGAGAGGAGGTCATTCTCTTTGGATAGCCAGGCCTCAAACTCCCTCCTCCTGGATGACCACTGTCCTGCTCTGCCCTGTAAAACCCCAAACATCCATAAAAGTCTTGCACAGTACACACTGACGCTATGAACAAGTCAGCAGCCATTGTGTGGCGTTGTTTGAGTTTGGAGTCGGGATACGTGACTGATGTGTGGCCTGTTAACAAATCCTTCAGTGGTAAAGGTCGGTCACCGCAGTCAGCTGTCATCTGACTTCTGTGCTTCTTTGTTTTCCCATCAATGTGATTTTATTTCAAAAGCAACTCTTTGGGCCAGACAAGTGGAAAATGGGTGCGAAGGTGATTGCAGCCATTGAAAGCACACAAATGCTTGACAACTATAAGTGGAAAAATGACAGAATAAACATCTCAAGACTGATGCCTAGACAGCTGCATCCATCACCGGAATAAATGGTAAGCTCTGAACTAACTTTATTCGGTTTCTTTATGACTAATTCTACCCGCGGTTGCAATGTCACGCTGATTATGTGGCTGCAAAAGACCGCGGTGTGTGATAAAAGATGGCATGAAAGCCCCTCAACACTACCAACAAGCGTCAGAATAGAGCAGAAATGTGGGCCGAGCTGTACAACACAGTGGAACTGGATTAAACGACTAGGGGTCATTTCACTGACTTAGCAATATGCCTGTAGCAGCCATTAAATCCAGTTCACCCAGGAGCCTTATTGCAGTTTTAGGAAGATGCACAACATAAGCACAATGTGAACTGAAATGATAAAACCCACTTATCATTTCAAGTGATACCTTTCAAGTGATACCAGCTTTGAGCTGGGCAGACACTACACGGATAAGGCCCCATTTTAAGCCATCGACTGCTTTTAGAATTGAGCTGAATTACCGCCAGATGGGCTGTTGTTTGAGGTCTAATTTGAGGAGCGTTGTGATGTCTAATTGCTCGAATGGTCACTTATCTGGCATGTCGGATGGATTACTGGCCATCCAGAAAGCAACTTGAGCACTTTGATGCTTAATCTGTCACACGGCTGAGAGAGATCTGAAGAGATCTGATATCTACTTTATATATACTTTAGTCAGCTTGCTTTAACATTGAGTATTTATGTTGTGGCTAAAACTGATAAAACTGAACTATCACTATCACTGTGATAAAAATAAAACTAAACTTTGCTGCACAGCAGACAAGACAATATTGTCTCTTCCCAGCCATCTGCAGTTCCATATTTTTCTTTCTTCTTTTCTTTCTGTTTGGTGGGATTGCACAGAGTGATGTTGCCATTGTTGATGCAGTCGTAACCAGAATATTCAAAGGCCTAAATCGACCAGGGCTTCTATGTTTACTCTCAGTGTTAACTTGTTGGGTCTGTAAATAACACTAGAAAGAGTACGGTCTGTACCCTATGCAATATGAAAAAGATCCCTGAGATCACTTCTGTTATGATTTAGTGCTGACCGGTCAGCTGATCTATATAGTGTGAGCACAGATGTTCTGCACAGTATGGAACATGCAGAAAGCTAATCTGTGATGTCATATGTAAAAAGCTGTATTTGTATCCACATAGTCAGTTTTACATGCCTGGATGTTGGATGTTTTCCACCTCTGACATGGGAAAGACATTCCTTCCTGTTGAATTATCAATGTGAACAATGAACTACAGTTCCTGAAAATGTTGGTTTGCTGAATAAAAGTCAAAGAAGGAGAGAAGTTGACTACGAGCACTAGAGAGCATGGTGGGAACAACTTATTAAATACGTTCAGCTGCTTGATTCCGTTCACTTGTGTGTTTGAGATGAATTCAGCATTTCTGCTATGGTGAGGTGTTGTGCAACGGCCTGTAAAACTCATGGGTACTGTAGGGTTTAGTACTAGATTAAGGGAGGAAAGCCAATATAAACCCACAATACTGTTAAATTATCCAGGAGACTCCTGAAAGTAAACTTTGAAATGAAAATACCTGCACCACTGTCTCGGCCCAGTTTGCTACTCTACAAAGTAAAGTACAAACACTTGTTTAGAGGAAACACTGCACGACAGTACCATTGTGTGTTGCGTTGGTGTTGTTGACGGTTGCTTGGCTGGCTCCCTTCTGAACGGCATGAACGCTCTTTCTCCTGGGCTCAGGCCTCTCCCTGCCTCCATGCTGCCTTGACCAGAGCCCATTCTTCCTCCCTCAACATAGCTGGCATTTGTGGTAATGGCTGTTCCCCCTTTGTCTCTGGCCAAGATGCTGCTGTTGCCCCCTGTTGATGTATCAGTTGTGGAGTCTTTGGAAACCTTCTGGCCTGCTCTGCTGCCAACACTCCAAGCAGAGGAATCCACTTCGTCTCCTTTAAAACTGTGCCCACTGTCCTTGCCTGTCCTTGATGGACCTTCACCATGGCCTTGGATCCAGCCACTCTGCCCCATCATCACTCCCTCTTCTGCCTCTCCCTCCAGGCTTCCTCCTCTTTCAGGCCCAGAACTGACCCCCTCCCCCAGACTCAGCTCTGTTGCTACAGACAGGCCTCCAACCCTCAGTAAGTCAGGCTCTGTTTGCTCTGTGGAGCTGTTCAGCACTCTGGGAGAGAAAGAAAGTGTTCATTAACTCACTAGCTCATTACCTGCAAGTAATGCATCACAATCACATGAGAGAAGCAACATTCCTCTAATTTCTCCTCCATTCAGTTTTTTTCCTCACATAAAACTTTGAGCAGCAATACACTTGAGGTTGGAGAATGTCTTATTGTTTGTTTATATGCATGGCCAAAAACGAGTCCAATTTCTGTCTTGCATTTAAGGCACATGGGTGAAAGAGTTGGGTTCGAATTCACAGACCAGTGAAACTGAGCTAAGAGCAGTTTTGCTTACACACTACCAAATTAAAAACAACAATAATTCTCATTTGTTTAGGTACCTGTGAAGATTGAGACTAATGTTGTACAGGGCCAACCAGGACTCTCGTAGGCGCTTCATGTCTCGCTGAATGTGGACCTGTCCCTCCCCTGAAGTCTTCTCCAGAACCCCCTGACCCTGCACCTCCATGTGCTGCAGCTGAAGCTCCTTCTCTGGAAACTCTCCAAGGGCTCTCTGTGGACAAGGACAATGGAACACTTTAATATACACAGTGGTTAGAGAGGAAACCAAAAGTCATAGAGGCTTAACAGACAGATGTTTTTTATCACGCAGCAATCATGTTATTTGTGCCACCATGAATTTAGCTTCATACAGTGTGACACACTGCATCATTGTACAGGGAGTCTTCAAACCTGTCACACGATGAACTGTAACACTGGATGTCATGTCTTCCTGTTAGGCCAGCTGTTGTTGAAAAAACAGCTCTGCTTTTGTGAAGTACACACACGTTACATAATATGTAACATTTCCACATTATAATGTCAGAAAACAACTAGACCTATGTTATATATTTTGTGGAGTTGTGTACTTACATTATCCCATTTTTGGTCAATGGCATCATATGCCCTTTACCCCTCTAGTTGCTATAACTTCTGGGGAAACAGGAAACACTACACATTAACTGTTTGCCATTTTGCTACACAGTAATCCAGCAGAGACCTAATTTTTTGAAATGATATTTCAATATTGAGCTAGCTTACTACGATGTGCTACTACGACACGTGGATCATGTCTGACACCAATGCATATGGTAACATTGTAGCCCGTGGTTAGCAGAGCACAGGGTAGTTATCTTTAGTTTGATTGTTGACAGATAACAGTGCTGGGAAACCTTCCAATTGAATACTTACATACATACTGTAGATAATGTGTGGCATTTAACATGCTCATTAAGTTATTTTTAGTCTGATGGTTTTGACCTCGGATAATAGTGCTGGGCATAAAGCTTTATGAGCAAAACCATGTTGATTTAGAGGCAGGGTCTTAAGTTATGCAGAACACGGAATGATTTGTAAGCAATTTTATCGATGTTTATTCCCAATTACAATTGGAGATAATGCTATCACAATTAAGTGAGTAAACTGTGTACACAGTAAATAACTGTGTATTCTGGTTTAACTGACTTATCAGTCTGGGAATAAGTGCTGCTTACATTTGCATCAGCTGGGTTCAAGGGGTTAAATCACACACTTTAGGTCAGTGATTCCTAACCAGGGATACAGGAGTACCCAAAAGGTACTTCTGCAGTTACCAGCTGAAACTCAGCTAATTTTGAAAAAAATAATAATAATAATAATTTATATCTACATAAGTAAGACTACACATTGGATGCTGATCTTTATAGTTAGTCACAATAACATACCAACTATGGTAGTCTGACTGCACAAGACATGCCACCAACCTTAGTCAGATGTAAGTTGATTAAGACTGCAAAAAGACTAGCTGGTTGAAACAACCAGTTTCTGTCATTCCAAACAGCAGTAGTATAAATGCAAACTTGGCCAAAACTACCAAACAAAATACCACTGAACAATACCATAAAGCCATCAGAGGGGTATGATAAAGGGGTACTTAGGTCCATCTGATAGAGCTGTGGGGGTGTGTCAGACAAGAAAGGTTGGCAACCACAGCACATTAATGTTTAATACTGGCTCAGCTGCTTTAGACCAAAGAAGCGAGAGGACCAAAAGGTCACAGGCTGCTGAATGCAGCTTTGCAACACTTGCTGGATAAGACAGAGTATGAATTTTCCTGTCAAACTTCAACAGTTCATTCCCTGTCTGTGGTGAAGCATACATATTCCTCTGTAGCCACTGTTTAATGTTGGCAAACACATGCAACAGTGTTATTGTTTTGGAAAAGATTTCTCCTTTCTGGGGCACGCCTGGTCTCTTGTTTAGGTTGATGAGATGTTAGTTTTTTCTTCATAAAATGGAACTCTCAAGAAGTCTTGAAACATTTCTCACACTGCTGCATTATATTTGATTTCCATTATAGAGTTTTAAAGAGCAGAGCCCCGAACAGTATTACGGGCACATTTAACAATGCTCCGAGCTAATGAAATGCAGAGGTTAAGACTCTTAACACATAGTGTGGATGAGATTGGCAGGTTGGTCAGTGTAATAATGAAGTCTGTAATTATAAAGAGTCTCCTTGGTTTTTCCATTAAAATTAATCACTGGGGTCATTATTTAAGGTCACTGTGAGCTGCCATCAGTTCTTCTACAGAGCTGGTTGACAGTACAAAACATGTCAGTGATATAAGATCAATAGCGGGGGAAGTTTTAATGAATTGCTGAGTTTATCCATCATGAACCCTGACACCTGCAGGTCTGGACTTCCACATTACAAGTAAAACAAATGTTCCCATGGCTTCTAATTAACAGTGAAGCCAAATACAGTCCCTGACTGCAGAGAGAAACAGACTGCAAAGGCGTCACCTCTATTTTGATGACATTTTGAATCATGTTTGGATATCTTAACCAGTGGTTTTGCACAATTAGCACAGTAAATCCTATGTGCTTACAGCTTACATTACTGACAACCATTTGCAAATTCATCCAAGTGGCGTTGGAACTTTCCAATGCAAAGGTACGCCTTGAAAATCTCTCAACATAGCCAATGCTTCATAAAGAAACACGTCTGCACTGGTTTTTGTTAAAGCTGTTTGAGAGTTTTAATAGTGTTAAAATGGTGGAGTGACCTGTGAATCCTTCCTGGTGGCACTTTCACGCTGAAGTGAAGGAATCAGAGGCAGTTATGCAGTGGATGAACCTACATGTGTTTTGGCAGGTGAAGCACTGAATTTTAAGGTGGGTGTATCACATGAACAGTTAATTTTTTTAATTGAATTGCATGCTTTGGGACATTACTTGAATTAACGGGGGGTGTAAGCAGATAGTTATTTGGCTTAAACATGCAAAACCACTTGTGTAGTCCTTCAAGTGCAAAACCTTGCAATAGTATATCAAAGCTTTTTTTTTAAATATTGTATCTACAAATTTGGGCTTGTTCTTCCAACATTGCTTCACTAATCCAGGTTAACATGTTGTCATTTCTCATCCAGCTAACTTTGATTTGTCAAGCTTGAATGAGGTCATCTTGACTAACAGCGCTTCTTACTTTGATATAAAAAGGCACCACAGTCAGATAATTAAAACCATGATGAGCACTGATAGAGGTAGGAGGGTTGGCTCAGATCAGGTCAGATTAAATGGATTGCCGGGCATCCTGTGTCCATAAATTTGGCTTTTGGGTTCAGGAGTTGGTGGATAAAGAAAAACTGATGAAAAGGACTACCAGTTCACTAATTCAGTCTCAACCAGAACATTTTTTTAAGAACTGGCAACCTTTCTGCTTCATTTTCCAAATCGTACAAATCTCCATTAATGTGTCCCTGCCAAATCCTAATGTTAAAGTAAACTCTTAAATAGATAACTGATTATTGTGAGCACACAGGTGCAAGGACATACAAACACACACACACACACACACACACACACACACACACACACACACACACCTCAGCTTCGTGCTGGCGGCCCTCGATGCTCCACTCTCCTGCCGGGCTGTGGAAGGACTCTAGCTTCTGCTTCATGATCATCAGCCACTTCTCTATGTTCAGTAGACTGTCGTGGAAGCTCTCATGATCTGCGATGCTGTCCTCACTCTCATGCACCTTCGTCTGCAAACAAACGGGAACAATGAAAAAACATTTAATATCATTCAGCATCTGCAACAGTAACTTTACAGATGCAGCACTGCCGCTTCACTACCCAAGTGAGTCTTTTTTACTAAGACTTGTAATTCTTTGCTGTTTTGATTCGTGTAATTATTCAATAAAGAGCAATAGATTAATGTACTCGATATAAAGTTTAAGTCTGATTAGGGTCCTGTGATGTGCAGTTGGTGCCATGTTAAATCATAGAGAATCGTGCTGGCACTGTGCTCCAGACAAAATCCTATTTGATCAGTTCTCACAGGCAAAGTGAAGCGTTTGTGATCAAAAAGTGCAGCATTTAGCTTCGTGTTCATAGACTGGCCAGACGAAGCTTGTTCGAATTCACACAGGCTTCTAGAAACACCCTCCAACACATTGCCTTCTGCAGCTGGCCAACAATGTTGTGTGTACAGATTGTGCTTATTATACTATGCTCCCAGTGTGATTCATCTGTCTAGTCTGACTGACAATAAATGCATTGGGTTGCAGTGAGTGTATTGGTGTTTGTATCATCTTTTAAAATTATTTTAAATCATCCTTGATCAGAAGAGACTGTTATTGTTATCAAATGATGATACCTTACATACATACATTATTTACTTGCTTCCTGGGCAAGTAATTACAAGGCAGATTGTTACAAAGAAGACTCCACCTATTGAACACATCAAAGTCTGCCTACAGGTCTTGGGGAGTACTATCGGATATGTGAAAAAAGTTATATTAAGTCTTGTGTCTCCAGAGGGAGCTGTGTGATGTCTGATACATGTCCTCAAGTGATGTCACTTGAGTCAGCATCGGTTGGGGCTGAAGACTACAAGTTTGAAGTCTCCTCTTTCTCCCTCTGTACAAAAATGAAGCCCAAGTACCCCGGATACAGGAACTGCCATCTTACGCTGGTGACGTCATTTGGAACCAGAGTCTGCGCAGTACTGATCCCACCTACACAGCTGCCTGAGCCAATCGCGAGCAAATTCTCAGTTGTCAATCATGACGTGACACCCAGTTTAACCAACTATAACCAACTGTATCAGAAAAATGAACACTTGAACAAACGACAGAAACCATCTTTGGTAAAAATGTATTTGATGTGTACTTTGACTTTTCAGTTTGGCACATGTACCATCTGCTAACATGGAGGAGGCAGGATTTATGAGCTATACTGCAGCCAGCCACCAGGTGGCTATCCATATGTTTTGGCTTCACTTTTGAGGAGCTGTCATGCTGTCCATCTTTATATACAGTCTATGTTGTGAAGTTAGTAAGAAGTGAGCTGACCAGACCTCTGTAGCCTACTGCTCATCTCTGCTTGGAGCAAGTGGATCTCAATGGACTGTCAGATGCATTGTGGGTAATTTAGGTGGAAGGTAAAAGAATGTGTGGAATAATAAAAAAGAGCCTATATCTCAGATTCTGCTGCATCGAATTTGAGTCATAAATGTTATAAAAGTGCAATACTAAATCGGTGGAGTACTCTTTAAAAGTAGTATTCTCAAAGTTTCAGGCCGTACAACCAAAACCAGTCAAAAGACAAGACAAGGAACTGCAGAGTCATGAGCGTCATTTGATCCATTGTTAATATAAAAAGATTGTTTGCTGCAGCTGTAACTATGAGTTAGAAAGAAATGATTCATGACTTCATCCATTTTAAACCACTTGCATGTCTTACCCTGACTGCCTTGTAAAGAAGTCTCCAGTCAGCATACAGCCTCTCAAACTGAGGCCTGTTGCTCTGACTAGACGAGACCAGAGTCTCCAGTGCTGTGATGTGGGCTTCACAGTCCTCCAGGTCTTTCTGGATCACCTGAAGACACACAAGACCCACAGTGTGACAGCATGCCATGGGAAATAACAACTGTGGTTTTGGTGTAAACTTCCAATTCAGGCAATAGACATATCTAATCTTTTGATTATACACCACAACATTCAGTATGATATTGAAGCAAATTCTTATTAACAAAGAATAAATCAGTCATTTTCCTAACAATAAAGGCAGTTGGATTCTTACTGTGAACTTAAATGAACTGAAACTAATGGCCTGAAGCTGGCAACACTACAGCATTCTTTGAAAAATTAATGTCACGTAAAGTGTATTTGATATGAAGCAAATCAAAAACACAGCCTGATTCATGCCGTTGGTAACGTTTCCAACTGTGTAAACATCATTCCATCAATCACCAGTGTCTTTCTTGAATAGAAGTGTCACTGTCTGATCCCTCCACTGTGGTAAGCTCTGTAACTTGTTGCATGACACTTGATCTGAATTGATCTGCTTCATCTGCTGGAGGCCATGATATGACATATGTGCGCACTGAGCATGTTGTGTTGCAGCAGACGTTTTGACTAATTCTGGCTTGGCCATGCTCTGACCTGAGATCATACTCACCCTGAACTGGTCTGACTGGCTCTTCTTAGCCAGGATGTCGGGCTGGAGGCCGTCAGCTGCAACCAGTCGGTCCCTGAGACCGGCAAGCTTGGAACGAATCAGCTCATAGGCATCACCAAAGTCCTTGATTCTTGAGATTAAGCCCTGAGAGTGGGAAACGTGTCGGTCATGTCTGGACTGTATGTTGAAGCAATGTATGTATGTAATGTATTACCTCTTTGTTTTCACCTCCTCCATAAAAAATTAGGTTTGCACACAGAGTTTAGGCCTTCTAAACTAATAGTGCTTCATCTTTCAAACTCTATTTTGTACTTACATTTTAAATGTAATTTGATAACATTGATATACAGAGCTAATAATGTGCAGGATGTAACTATGAACTTGTGCTTGAGTGTGTGTGTGTGCGTAAGTGTGTGTGTCACCTCCCACCAATGAAGATGACAGACAAATGGAATTCATTAAAAACTAGAGGGGGTGTGGTACTAATTTTAGAGCCAACTGCAGCTAGTCTGATGGCCTGAAGCTCAGCTGTTATTCGTTTCCATTTCCATGTATTGTTTACTGATACCAAGGTAGAAATATTGACCTCACACTGTGCAAAGAGGTGGCTGCTTAAAAATGGTTTCTGAAACAATTGATAATCACACTTTAATTTCATTTAATTTTCATTTTTCAAAAGGTCTGAGAAAAAGAACACTTCTACAGCTACTGCATTTCCTTACATTTGTAGTGCAGGCATCAGATTTCATCATGTTTCAGATACGTTTGTCTTTTGAGACTCTGTTACATTACGACATTATAGAGTTACATATTCTTGCTGTGACTTGTCTGGGGTATGTGGCGGACAACATGTTGGCAAGTGACATGCTAGTCGTATTGTCAGTGTGTCATGAGGTGTGTGATTTTGGGCTGTCCCACACGAAATCTGGCAATCGGGAGAGAAGCATGAACTCCTGGCCCGTCAGTTCAAAACAGTAGCCTAAGGGTTAAAGAAGGCCTATTTAAAGCGGAACGCCAAAGATTTCACACATCAAAGTGTGTTTCCAGGTGTAAGGGAGTACTACTGCATATGAGATAAAAAGTAGTTTCAAGCTCTTTGTGTCTCCAGAGGAAGCTGTGTAATGTCTGATAAATGTCCTCAAGTGATGTCACTTGAGTCAGCGTGGGTTAGAAAGAACAAAGTTAGAAAGAAGTGAGCTTACCAGACTTCTGTATCCCACTGCTCATCTCTACAGGCTAGAGGCTGCAGGCTACATTAGCAGCTACTAGCATGTCGAGTTGTATTGTGGGCAATGTAGGACACAGAAGGATGTTCTAGGAGTGTAATGATAAATCCGTGGAGTACTCTTTTAAAGCTTTGTAGACCAAAAAGAAAGTGTGACCGAGATCAGAAATATGGGTTCAGATTCTCATATTGTGGCTGCTTCTGTCAAATGACTACAAACCAACCAATTGTAACATAAAATATCACATACAAGAAGAGTTTTGCAAAAAGAGACAATGCGACCATTTTTAATTAAAGTTAAGAAACGCCAGCTCTATGAGCAGTTTTTACTTTGCATTTTGAAAATGGGAGGATGGAGTTGACACCTCTTTGCTTGCATGTTTTGTTCCATTTTCATTCATGCATTTGTGCACAAGCCGATATGCATTAAAACTGACATAAAACTCACAGTACCGTGAAACCACTTTTATAAAAGTGCTACATTTTTTATATAACAATAATAATTATATATATATATATATATATAATTATTATTGTTGTTATATAAAAGAATACATTGGGATGCTACAAGTTTCAGTACCCGTGGAGTGCATTATTTCATTTTATTTTCCATTGCTACAATTTTAAAAGTATCTATTGCATCAAAAATAATAAAATTTATCAAAGCGTATGTCTATGGGGTATGTTCAGTTTTCTAAACGGTTTGGAAGTCCTCAGTAAAACTGAAGATGCAATAAAGCTAAATGAGTGACAGGGACATGTTGGTACCTGAAGCCGGCTCTTCCTCTGCATCAGCTGAGTGTGCAGCAGTTCTCTGTTCCTGGTGGCGGCACTCAGCTCCTCCTGCAGGCCGTCAGACCTCTCAGGACCAAATACGGAGTCCAGCAGGTCCCCCTTCACCTGCAGCAGGCTGAAACGCTCCTGCAGCTGGACGCTGTCCTTCAGCAGACGCTAACATAAAAGACAGAAGGCAGCTCCTTCTTAAATGTTCCACACTGCTGACCAAAATAAATGGCATTCAGAAATATTAGTGTTAATATAAATATTAGTGCAATTTCATCATCAAAACCCACATACTGTATTTACCCAAACATAATTTTCATGTTCAAGTTCATTCAGAACTTCATACAGAATTTTTATAACTTTACTACAATGCTGCCACAGTGATGTAACTCTTACACAAGCTTTGGCTTTGAAATGTATTTTACTGTAGACTTGAAATTTGAGAGTTATTGATCTTTCTGATCTTAAATGTCTGTAGAAGGTATGCTATGTTACTGATCTGCCAACAGCCTGCCTTTTCGGTTCTATTCTCTTTTCCTTGGTGACCCTTATCCATATCGCAACACAATACACTGAGTAACATTGTTTATCCTGTTTTCTGTAACAGTGAAGTGAGACAGGATGCTTTGGGAGAAAGCTGATGCTGAACATGGCTGAAAACCAGTTAGCTTTGTGAGGGAGAAAACATATTCTATTCTATTCTAGTATATTTGTGACAGTGACACACTTATATAATCCCCTGGCATTAGAGATATTATCAGATTTATCAGATTCGTTAGCGTGGCACTGGGCATTCTGTGTAATACAGAAAGTGTCAGAGATCAAACTGGAAAGGTGTTTGATTTATAATTAGGGTCACAGCTTAAACAGACTTACGGTCGATCACGTGCCATAGACGTTTCTAAAGGTTTTACACCTAACCTGTTTGATTTTGTCCAGATGAACTCTGGTGTTCAAACCCTTTTTGATTCCCTTCATTTAGGCTGGTATGAAAGCTATCAATCAAACTCTGGTGTGACCCAAACAACTAGACTCTTGAAAAGTGGGTTTGGGTTGTGAAAGCAGAGCAGAACAATCACAGCATTTCATCGTAGTAGATAAGGATTTTAGAAAGAATTCAAAGGCAAACTATTATTATTTGGTAACCATGATAACATATATGCATATCAGAATGTGATTGCAGAGAAAAAAGTGATATTACTGTACAAGATGCCTCTTTTTGTCATCACTACTTTTGACATATGAGGTCCAGTCCAGCCATTATTTAAACTAATCCACTGCTCATGTTATATACTGCGAGCTCTTTATGACACCAGATAAGATAAATAAACACAGCAGTCAGGTACATGTAACACTGATGATGCAAGATGACATGATATCACATTGTTTCTTAAACCTGCAGAAGAAACAAGCTGTGAACATGTTGACATACCATCACCTTTTGAGTTAATCTGGTAGTATGTTCAATATTTACAATGTCTTTGCTGTTTCTGGTCTCTACCAACACCTGGGGAAATATCTGGCTCTTTAGCTGCTAAATGCTCCACTACTGTGTTCACCAGCTAGTTGCTAACTGTATTTGTGTGCTGTTTGCTGCTGAGCAGCTGCCTGCTGTGGCTGAAAGCGGCAATATGAGAGCGCTGAGAATGAACCAAAACAGTGAAGTTGAAGCCGGACAGCTAAACAATGAGCTGAGACTCAGAAGAAGCTCAGTAAAGCCGAGGGGAGCTGCACATTCAGGTGATAATTCTCTGTAGATCACAATGAGCGATACATTTCATATTACATATTACTCATTCTTGACATTGTTTTTATAAAAAATATAAATTATAGACACTTTAAGGACATGCATGTTTTACCTCTATGTTCTGGACCAACATGGCGATGTGGGAGAAGTCAGTAACCTCAGCAGAAGCCTCCAGAACCTGAGAGACCATGTGGTTCCACTGGGCGTAGACCAGCAGTGGGTCCTGGAGAACGTTCCTCAGCCCTGACTCGGACTCAGAACACAGCCTCGTCGCTCTGCATTTCACACTGCAACATGAGCACACAGAGACCTTTCGTGAAGAGCGTTACGTTTCAGGTTTTATTTAAGGAAAATTAAGATTCTTGGATGAGATGCTCTATTATAGATAGTAACAGATGCTTTGTGTCTATACTACAATGACCTTTCTAACTTTCTTCACGTATATCCGATCTCACTGCACAGATGCTGCCATTAACATGTTTAGGGTTTTTTTGTCTGACGATGTCCTAATCACAAAATAATAATAATAATAATTTTCTGTGGCTCTGTAACAGCTGTTGTCGCTTTTCTCTCTTTCGCACTAACACAAAAAAAAGTTTTACTGTGTAAGCGTGAAGACATTAAAAGTTTATTTTAAGTCAACTGCCAATAAATACAGGCATTTATACACATTCACCAGTGAATTTAATACATAGAGATGCAAGCTGCATGTCATGACACAGCCGAATGTTGAGCTTGGTTGGGTGACAAAGACTATTTTCACTTCACTTAGGCATTTTGTTATCAGCACAACCATATTTCATGTTGGTGTTCTTGTGGGGAAGGGAGAAGAAGACTACCAGCTTATGTTAACATGGATGCAAACAATGGATGGATTTGAACATCTGCTTTGCAAATGTTTTATGATGAAGGAAATGCATTTGTTTTGGTGAGAAACAGTGAATGTAATGTGAAGTTTATTTACAAGACAACTTTACATGCTCTCAGCCGTTTTAAATGGATTCATGCTTGGTCACTTACCAATTGCCCCCTGACAAAAGATGCACTTGTCACAGACAACATCAAGGACCATCAGAGTGACTTCACAGATGGTTACAGGGATGCAAATATTAAAGTCAAAAAGGTGTTGTGGTTATTGTTCTTCACTGTGATGTTTGGGCTTCACTGTGCGGAATGATGGGTTTGTTTTCACATTCATCAGATGAATGGGGAAAGTTTCTCTTTGCTCACCTTAAATCTCAGTTTAACACATGGACGTACCAGCAGGATTTACGACGTCATACCTATTTTTTTTATCCATCGCAGTTACATTTTTTGAACAAACAATATTTCTATAGTCATAGTTTCTGGATGTTTAATCAAAAACAAGGGGCAGATGTTATTTGAAGAATCCCTTCAGTCTATACAAAAGCACCAGTTACTGTATCTCTGAAGCATTTGTCAGAGGCTGAAAGCTTATGTAACTGCAGGGAGCGCATGATCTAATTCAAGTTTCAGGCAGTTGGTCTATGCAAATTTTGATAAGATGGTCATACACATTATGTAGGCCAGTGTTTCTAGATGAAAGTAAATAATCCAGCACACAGATTGCAGTGGGCTTGTTAGGTTTATATTTCTTAATCTGGTTCTCTGTGTATCTTTGGTTTTACTGTGTTGGGAGTGCTTTCATGCATGTGAACATGATGCAAATGTCTGTGTTTTTGCCCTCCTTTTTCCTATGCAATGTGTTAGTGTTCATTTAAAAAGTATAAAAGTGTAAGGCCTCCCTTGACACGATAAAGCTAGAGAGAACACAAAAAGTGTTTAGGATGCTACGGACTATGGAATGTAGATAATAACAATATACATTTTCATATCTGGTATCCTCATCTTCTCTATTCTATTTTGCAATGCTTGAGATTTTCCAGCAGGATTGGAGGGCAGAGTTAGGGAACTCCAGAATTTCTGAGATGCACAAATCTACATTTCCATCCATTCTTGTATCTCTCTCTCTCTCTC